>JAULCA010096638.1:4456-16781 GCA_032360845.1 Crassadoma gigantea | reverse complement strand
TTTTTTTAGAACAGCAGCAGTATTTTTTTAATACGTAATCTGAATTATCCTTGTTTGAAACATTCATGCAACAAATTTAGCTGATTTAATAATTACATAGAGTACGATAACAAATCAAGAACCAGCCAAAGGATGGATTTTCTTGTGCTCTGAAAGACAGTGTAAATTCCAGCAAAGCAGGAGAATGCAGCAGATGAAACACATGCACTTATTTAACAGTAATCCTTCAGTGAACACTCTGGAGACAACAATTGTATGTAGTTATATGCATGTTTTTAATTCCCTTTGCTTGCCAAAATACATCTGACAAGTGAATCTTTCCAAATCTTGTTTTTCCCATTATATAATTCCGACATCCAACCCCTCAAGTTTCCTTCCCCTTCCAGACTTGTCAAATTGGAATGATCAAAGAAGGTTTGATTTTGTCATTGTCCTTCACAAGAAAATCAGCAGTGTCATTGGAGGATTACAGTTAAAGGTGTGAGTAAGTAAACCGAGTTAGAATTGATGAGATGCTGCTTCTAGAGGAAGACTAACAGTACTAAATGTTACAGGTGTAACCACCAGGGTAATTACGGTAGATAGCAGTGTGTGGGGTATCTGTACCATATACGGGCGTGCCTCCCATAGCAGCCGCCGCACCGGCCCCGTAGGCTGTTAGTGGAGCGGTTCCCATCCCCGGCATCAACGCCTGCGTCATGAGATCCTGGGCACCTTCATGTGACACATCGGTAAATAAGGTTCATGCGATTAATGTCCAGCTAATATATATATATGTACACCGGTCAAATGTGATATGGTGTGGGTGATGCTACAGGGAGGTGGTCAACTATGCTACAATATTGTCAATTTAACATCAAAACATAATTTCATACTACAATGTATTTGACATCAGAATGTGGTTTCATACTTAACTCAAAACATATTTGTCACCGACATTTTTTCTATTAAATCAATTAATCAATTAGCATTTTTCCATTAAATTCTTTTTTTTCTCTCTCTCTTTTTTAACCTTTTCTTTCACAAAATTTATTCATCAATATTGTTTTTATTTCCAATGTATTTATTATCTCATATATTGTTAACAACATCCAAACATCTGACGTAATACAACTGTCACTCTATTCCATGTAGCATCACAATATTATTGCAAATCTTTATAAATATGGCCAATGTAATATGGGACAAAATTTAATAGGCAATTAAGGAAAACAAAACTCCAAAATGATTATATATATATAGGTATATGTCTAAAACCTGTGAGCAGGTTATAATAGGTATCAGGGTCTGAGTTATGTAAATAGCATGGTATAATGGTAAATACAATGTAAGCAGTTCATGGTGAGTAGCAAAAACCAACCACAAGTATGGTAAAGCATTGTATGCACACACTGAACATTTCTGCATATTCTAAACCCTATACTAAATGCCTGGTTGGTTAAGAAAAGCAAACTTTAAAATTGGGTTAAAGAATTATAAATTTAAAATCATGAAAAAATACAGCTCTAATCTGGAAAACATGCAAATCAATTTTAGATGTCCGTTGGTATTTTTTTTTCACTTGCTCCTTATGCAATTAAAGTGTCTGAAGAGAAAACACATGTAGAAAAGTGAAATATTTTTGTCCATAGAATGAATATATTATCAGAATGGAATTTAACATCAATGACTAGTACAACAATGCAAGACTGTTGAGAAAATACAATGCTAAGATACATGTGGCAGGGATTTATAAGGGGACACTGACATACAATGACTGGGGCATTAGGCTGGAAAGCTGTGTGTGAGGCCTAGCTATAGAAGTGACCGTACATACACGTATGGGAACCACAATATGTTAACTAAATTCACTCTGTATAGCTATACATCTAATATAGTAAAACCTTTTTCAAAAAATTTTAAATGCATCTATATAAAGACAAAATTTTGTTTTATTACCATAAAAAGAACTTATACAAAGATTTCTAGTAGACAATACCAAATTTTCGAAATGAAATAAATTTTATGTTAGAAAATTTATACAAAATAAGAAGATCTTTGTAAAGGAACAAGTAGCAGCATCTGAGAGATTGAATAGTACACGTTCTGGTTCCCTGTGTGTTAGGCTGGATAAAACAAAACCGTACAGAAGTGGACAGTACCTGAGAGCTGACCTGTGGTCATTCATCCTTATAGACAGTGACCAGCTGTCAATCATCCTTATCGAGTGTCAGCGAGATTGGCAGACGATATAGGGACCAAAGTCCTAAACTTATCAACTTGAAATTTTCAGACAAAGACTTAATACTGTTTTTTTTTTAATAAATAACATAAAATGAACAGTCTAGGTGTTAACTCAGATAGTTCTTATTTACATTTATCCTGATATTATCAATCGTGTTTAAGTCTTCTTTAACTTTTCACCCCTATGTAACTTGAGTAGACTCTACCATGCATTGATATGGATGAGCCCATTATGGTTTACAGTGGTGAAAAGATTAAATAATCTACATAGCAGTAAAACCATCCGATAAGGGTTCAAAAAATAATTAAGTACAGAAACTGGATCAACTTGAAGTCACAAGTTATGTTTCATTGGGATGGAAAATATTTTTACTAAGGGTATGGATAATGAAGTTCTAAAGATAAGTAAAAGATTAACATGGTTACAGTGTATACAGAAAAAAATAGACAAATTTTCATATGTTTCATCTATTTTGAAAACAAAAATAGAATTTCAGTGAAGTGTGAAATCTTGATTATGATCCCTGATAACAATACATGGATTTCTACAAACAATAGAGAGACAGAATCTGAAAGAGTACCATGTAATGGGGAAGTCTCATTTTTTAATTAAAAAAGAAATGCAGAAAACAAAGAAACAAGTTAATGAATTTAAAACATTAATTAAATGAAGCAAAATATAATGAAAAAAATATTAAAAAGTGAAGAAAGAAACAACAGATTGTTGCAAACGGAGAGAAAGTATAGAGAAAACGAATCCTTCCAAATAAAACTTTGTAATTGAAGGTTCATATAACGATATAAATAAAGATAGGAGATCTGATTCCAAGAAATATTACGAAGACAGAGATGTCATGGTTTTTTTAAAAATATATTTTCATACACAAATGAAAATGAAAGATACAATATGTTAAAAAGAATACCAAGATGATTTTCTTTGGAAATCTTGGCTATATTTACCTCCCATCCCTCCTAATCCTCCCATACCCCCCATCAATCGAAGGGACTCTAAGAAAAATATAAAATACATATGACAATTATCAGTAAATGTTTTACAAAATCAACAGTATTGAGCCATGAGAAGAGACAGGATAGAGTGAAGATGGAGCTGGCAGAATCAACAGAAGTAAGCTATATTACAGGACAATATACAAAATAGCAGATATCATGATCAAGTTTTTATTCTAAAAATATCTGTATAAGACATATTTAATTTTTCATACAAATTTAAAAAGAATTTCTTTCTGATGTTTTTACTGCAAAGTGTTTAAAAGTTATTTAGTTTGAAACTTAAAATCCCAACTTCAGATTTTTTTTTTATTTTAAAAGCTATATATTTACAAAATTCAACAGGCTTTTTTTTTGTTTTTTTTTGTGATTTCAAAGAAATGAGTCCATTGTAAATGCACATCTTATTTGTGTTTCTATGTAATTTTAAACAACCTTTATTTCCTTCCTTTTCTTATTAAGAATACCATATTTGTCAAAATCTGAATCATATACTTAAAAAAGATAGCTAAATATAGTCAGGCATCCTATCTGAAAAATGAAATCTGAAGAATACAGAATAAAGGAAAGATTATTTTCTTTTTGTAAGAATGAAGGATAACAAAGAAAGAATGTGAAATAAAATAACTTCATGCATTTTATAAAGAGCTGAAATATAACAGTTGAGTTTAAGGCTCTGTCCAGTTACTCTTTAGCACGACAACAGCTGTTTACAATATAGTTACCTTGCATTCCTCCAATGCCACCAACACCTCCCATTCCTCCCATTCCTCCCATTCCTCCGACACCTCCCAGCATCCCGTGGGTGTGTCGCTGGACCCCGGCATCTCCAGCACACGGCTGGGTCACCTTTGTGAAATCACAGGACTTTTCATTGTTGTATTTTACGTTCAGGTTTGAGAGAGTAGAAAAGTCAATCTTCAGTAAGCAGCACCCATTGTAGATGTTCTGGCCATCTAGTGTCTGTAAAGAAATACCAAACATTTTATTAAAATAGGTCTTTGCTTTATTTTTCATTTCTATCTTTTATCAAAAGTTAACAGTAAATCTGTTGTTTTCTTAAGATTACTTTTTTTTTTTTCAAATATCAAACTAGAAATAAATCTGCATTTGTGTTACAATATTCTCAGTTGGCCTGTATCACTCATTTAGATATAAAAGCAATCCTGACAAAAAATTCTCATTAAAAGACGTATTGAAACTAATTCCTCATGCTAGATTCTGTCTGTCTGCTTCCAAGTGTGCTTCGTAATAAACCTGATTGAGACCCATATGAATATGTATATGGTTATCAGGCTCTTATCTTATTGTTTCCCTGAAATAACCTAGGAATAAGTCTCTTGGGGCGAGCCAAGATCCTAGAGCTAATCCTGGTAGCATATTTGTGTTTATATGGATATGCTGCATGATGAGGATCTTAATAAGGTCAAAGTTTTGCCTCAGGGACCATGATAAAGATTTGCACAACTGGACCACATAACATATCCAATTATCATAGCCCTAGACTTCATCTTTCTTTTGATGATGTTGTTTTAAAATTTCTGACATATTTAACCCCTATGACCTTCAAAGTGAGTCAGGTTCACTCAGATACAAATTGACTGACAGGACGCATGATGCACTATACCATAAGTTTACAGGCACTTTGTGCCAGGTGAGCATAAAACCAAATGTTAATTTGATTGTACAACAAATTCTTGCACTTCACATTTTTTTTGGTACCTAGACAGGTTCATCCCATCTCTAGTGTACAGCTTTCAACATCAACATCCTCTGTAATGAACTATTATTTGGGGAAGACATTGACACTAAGGTAGTCCCTAACATGTCCGTATTGACATATATATGACAGTGAAATATAATATGCATCACACTAGTATTGGGTTTAAGCAGACTTACATATTTTGCTGTTTTAGCAGAAATTGAATCTTGAAACTGGACTAAGGCCTGGAATGTATCTGAAAAAAAAACCACACAGAAAGTACTTTTGTGTTTCAGTTCTAGACAATGCAAAATAAAATTTTAATATGCCTTACATATACATATATATAACTTCAAAACCAGTCAAGCAAAAGTGTTGTCAGGCAGATTTTCTAAAACTTTTAAGATAGCATTAACTTCCAGTGAAAAATGTTCTTTGAAGTTCTTGCATTTATCTCCCCTTGCCCCTACCAAAGATCTTGGTACATAATCCCCTAAAGGGTCGGGTAGTACAAGGAGATTACCACTACCACATATACAGGGAGGATTATCCTTACTAATCCCATTGGTAGTTGACTGGCCCAAAACTAAGTTCACTACAAGGGTACTTACTGTTCTTTGTGAAGGTGATGATCTTTGTCACGAATCCGAATCTACTGAATATCTGAAATCACAACATCAGCAAATCTAAACTAAAGAACATGACAGAGTAATGTAGTTCAAAGAGCAATGTATTTGTATCAGGTGTCTCTCGACTACCAATGGTTTGCAATGACATCTAGTAGAAGACCTGTCCTTTTTGCAGACATCTGTAACCAAGGGCAATGTTCTGTATTGTCCTATTCCTGGTCATAAATGCCATTTAATGTCCGTCATAAACATCGGCTATAACAAGTAAACTGCAAATCTTGCTGTATCGTATGTAAAATCAATATACACTTAATTAATATAGGATACCTATATGTAACATGACAAAGTGGAATGAATCGGTAAAGGGTAAAGTCAGTGTTCACATCCGTATTGACCGGCTCTCCCAAGTTTACTTTACTGCCTGATTTAATGTAGCAGCATACAATAGCCAATGTCTGCTCTGCCTCAGTCATAATAACAGTGACCAATCCTTTTATCAGTTTATAAGTAGAGATCTTTAAAGTAACCTATGTTTTGAGTGGGTACCCCTGAGTGGGTACCCCTGAGTGGGTACCTACATATTCGGACCCCTCCCTCTGGTACTTACTGTATGCAGAACCTGGACGTTTATTCCGTACAGTAAGTTCTCTATGATGACTCGGAGGATGGATCGTGTGTTGTCGCATTGTGGAATATCATTGGACATTTCACTTGCTGCCAAAATTGCTGCTTTAGCACTTGCATTCTGAAAAATCATATCAATACAAAACCCAATGAAAAATATAAATGGAACAAATCCAGTTTTATTTCTAGCTTCAGCCACAATTTTCAGACCATTAAGTTCTGCTATATGACATAAAATATGAGCCATATGATATCATAGGGACTTTTCAGATATATTTTATTAGTATTTCTGGCAGACTTGGCAATTTTTGAATTCTTTAATTTCATTCCATTATATCTTTAACATAACACAAGTTCTTTTACTGTGTTTATTAGGCATACAATTGACAACTTAAAAGTAGGAACTAAAATTTGACTTTTGCATTACTATAACGGATTTGATTTTAGGTACAGGTCTTTGATTTCCTCCATTCCCGATAGAGGATTGTTTACCTGTGGTGAGTTGATCTGGTCCACGACCAACTGTTTGTGTTTGGAGAACTGTATAAAGACGTGTTTGCCCCTGATCAATGCAGTGTTAGAGGTGGAATGGTACTTTATCATTCCACATGCACTATCTTCAGTTTCCATCTCCAGAAAGGCCTGCAGAGGAAAAATGTGTTTAACCTTCTATGCACAAGTATATCTCTTTTACAACCCACCATTTGTGACGTTTAATAGCCCAATAGAACCGACAATACCTTTATAAATACTAATCTGAATATTTTATCACAGATTTTGTCAGAAATAAAACGGTACTCCTCTGCCATGTGATGGTTAGAGCATTTCTGCATACAAGAGTGCTGCTAATGTAGTAACCATACAGTTAAACCTTCTCCATCTAAGAGTCTCCTGTGACTACAGAGCTTCACACGTAAGGGTCATGCAAGACGAGCCGTAAATATGCCAATAAATCAAGTGATATAAAGAGTGTTTATGCCACTTTTGTAACAATTAAAGGGCTATCAATAACCATAGTCGGTTTATCTTCAACAATTTCCATTTTATAACCTCATCAGGTTCCAGATGGTAATCTGAGAAACAAAATCACTTGATGACAGGTATTGATTTCCATTCCTCACCCCGACCCCCAATGCAGACAAAATGCAACAAAGACCTCATCTATGGCCAGTAATTGACAATTTTTCACTGAAACGTGCAGGCCAAGACCTCAATATCAGCGAAGATCTGACAAAATTACATGACATTGAATTGAAATTGGCATACCTGGCTCTTTTTGACTCGCAGCACATTTGTAACCTTGCCGAAGGGAATTCCAAGTTGGACGATCTCAGCTTCAGTAGCATTTTCTGGAATGCCTCTGACGTGGATCACACGTGAAATTTCCTGTGGGGGCTGCTCCAGTTTGACCTGTAATTATACAAGTTTTACAGTATATGGAACATGTAACACAATTGATAATTTACAAAGAGTTATATCTCCTTCAGGGAATGTATTTTCTTTTATGTACTTCAATATCTGTTTCTAACAAGCACACTTGATAGAGTTCACCATGTGATATTATAATGCATCCTCATTGCAGTTTAATGATTCTACTAAATGCTAATAAATATTATTGACCACACCAAAGTCTGAAATAAACAAAGAATCCTGAAAAGATGTCTAAAAAGTCTAAAAGATATTTTTTATGATTATTTTGATACTTCTCTTCAGAGTTATTGTTCACTGATGGTACACCTTATATGGAAATATCTGAATTATTTTTTGAAAGTGGAACCATATCACTTTAATTTTCCTAGTTAGTGAAATATTGACAGTAATCGGCAAAACACAATCTTTGCATATTTTCTGATGTGACAGGATAACGCTTGAAAAATATATGAAAGAATCCAGACATTACTGCAGTGACGACTTCTTGTTTACGGTGAAAGACCAATTCTAGACCAATTGAAAGGACAACAAATTCACCCCTTAGACCAAAATGCCAAGCAATCTAGATGACAACGGTATACCCCTAAGCCAATAAATTGGAATGTATCCGAACCAATCAGGTGTAGGTAAACCAATGAGAACCGGAGATTCCCCCAGACGCACACCTTGGACTGGTGTCGCGGAGGTCATCAGACAACGCGCACAGAGTGACACAGAAGGACATGTCATGTATGGACGGCCAGTCAGGTCTGTGGCACGGTCGCATCAGGTTGTGCGTCACCCACTTCATTCGTTCCATTGCTAATCAGTATTTACATTATCAAATTGAATTTCCATGTCTCTTTCCATCTTCATGTCAGTGCAGTTACTGCTCTGAACATCAATTTCAACTTTTATCTATCATTTCAAGATTCTGCATTCACTTTGTCAGCCACTCTCAGCCAAATATAGGCCTGGCAGTTGTTTGGTCATCAATGCTTTTATGTTGATTTATCACTAGTAATGAGCTTTTTTTACAGTTTTGTCATCCACTCAGATCTTTATGCCCTATCTCCGTATCTCTTCTAATTTCATGATTTTTTAAATTCCATACCCAAACGGCAAACTACGATTCTCAATTTGATTAATAACACAAGAGCTGGTGAAATTTGTTTTTATTTTTATTTAAGAGATTTGTGAAGATGGAATACCAGCCGTTTTGGAGATCTCTCTGGTCCGCCTCTCTTTCATAATTTTTTGTTTTGCACACAATTAACTGGAGACTAGTTTGAGAGAACACACACCATGACATCTCTCTCTGCTCAGAAAACATCTTCAAAGACAATCAAGTGCCATAGAAGCCAGATCTTGTCAATCTAATAAAGCCATTTTTAAAATTCAATTAAACCCAATCTAATGCCTTCATCCTGCAGTGTCAGATTTGATATAACTTACATTTCCAATCTGGAAAACAAGTGCCTTATAATTTTATAAATGGCTTATTATATTTTTGTTACTTCATATCAAGTACAGTTATAAATAGCAGAATTTTTTATGTTAATAACTGAATCTAAAGCTTGAACATTTTCTCACAGAGTGAAAATATATTATTCATATCTTGGCACAGAACAATAATATTTTTTAAAACCAAAAGTATTGATATCCAACAATTTTATTCTTGGGACACCATTGTCCAACCACATGTGACATATTGCTAAAAGCCGAAGCAATGAAAATCTATTTCTAAGAAAGCGTCCGTGGCATGAAAATGACAATCACAAGGTTCATCCTAGGAAGGTACCCCACTCTTTCTTCATTTGATAGCAGGCTGTTACGTACTTCCTTACTAAACTTTTCTATAGAGCATCAGAGTAAAAATCAGATAGGATTATCCAATATGAAGTATCTATAGCCCCCAGTATCTATTTCAATTGTTTGAGTTGTATACATGTCCCTGTATACATCTGGACAATCGATACCCATCCTGCGCTTGTAATCCCCTACAAGTTGTTACAGTCATATTTCATTGGGCAACATATTGCAGAAGTGATTTTACTTTGGCGTTCTGTCATGCATGTTAATGTGAACGAGTGGATTTCTATAGCAGGACACGTGTCGACATGTAACCACTGTACAAATAATAGACATTATCACTCACACTTACAAACAAATGCCACCGTACAACACGAGAATTATAAACCCCACAGGGGCATGCACACATATCACGAAGTGCATACTAATATCCTAGATTTTCTTTTTAACTTTATCATGCACTTAAGAAAAATCTTGTGCTTTGAGGCATAAAAATTCATCAGTGAATGAATCGACAATAGAATGGGTTTATTTAAAGCTTTAATTCTTGATAACATATATTTTTAGAGAGGAAAAAAGGAATCTAAATATCTAGCTTACATTAATACAAGAATACTAAATTTTGTTTAAATTTAAATTTGATAAAAGGACTTTAAATATCTAGTTTACATTAACATAAAAATATTGGATTTTTTTTTAATTTGAATTCGATAAAATGAGATGCACTCCCTCATTCCATAAGTAAATGTGGACTGCCTGCCAACTTTTGTCAAGATAGCTAGACTTGAGAGCCAAATCACACAGCAATCTGAAGCAACTACGCCATCACTAAGTTTGAGCTAGAAACTTCCATGATATTACCATGTCTAGGGTATTCAAGTTCTATTTACTAATAGTTGTATATTAATCTCAGAGTAATATTCCTACTGTTAAAGCATGTCTGAAGATATTTATCATATCATAAAAACCCTACAGCTCTTCAGTAAAAAATAAGGGGTTCGGCCTGCATGTATATATAAGATATATATGTAGAGTCTCCTGTGTCGTGGAAGGACGTGGACAGAGTATGTACTGACGTGTCTCTGGGACTGGACAGATCAATAAGCACCAGATCACAGCGTTTATACCAAGTGTACACATATTCCAGTCTCCACATCCGTTGCCAATCACCTCCGTCATCATCATTCATACAAACTTATCCCCCAGATCCCCCGTCTCGGATCCTATTCAGTAAAGGATTCCCCTCCGAACCTGGTGTATGTCGCAAATAGCCTCAGAACCCCGCATACAACACAAACAGTTAGTGTGACTGCCAACCAGCCCTTATATGAAAAGTATTCAGAGTGGTCATATGTAATCTTCAGGGAGGGTGAGGCTCCAGAATTAATTACATGGTAACATGCCGACTAAAACATCAGACAGGTACCTACATATTTAGTGACATTTCTCCCCAGAACAATGGGAAGAAATTAAATTCAGCTAGTCCTAATGGGTCATGCTCTTCTACTGCATTCCTTAAGGAATCGGCTCTGGCCAGGTTCCTGGGAAAGTGACGCACTTCCTTAAAGTCCGTCATCTCTGTAATGTTGCAGTTTTTCTAATAGCTTGAACTACTATCTGCCTCTGTCCACCGATCTAACTCTATAGACAAATTACGATATCCCACTGGCATCTTTTCCATTATCTTCCAAGAAGAGCTAAGATATTCTGTTAGGTTGAAGGAAAACCCACCAATATTTTCTTAAGTGTTTCTTTAAGCTTTTAGGATCGTTCCTCGTAAAGCTTATTTAAAAGAAGTACAGATAGATTTTACTAAAATCTACAAACTAGTACAATTAAAACATTCAGTCATCATTATTACACTATGTTCAAGAATAGAATCAGAAAATGATAAAAAGTACACTCCCAAAAAGGGAATCCACTAAATATATCTATACATTTTTGCTGACACAGTGACAAGAATTTCAATCTTGCTTTCAAACCAATCCTTTTACACCTCCTTAACCCCATTGCATTACAAGAAAGATTTAAGGATTAATCCAGGAAAAGTTTGATTTCATTCACAAGTTTAAGTCATAATCCTACTATTTTGCCTACATAGGTAAAGGGCCAATCCAATTTACAGAACATGCTAGAGTTTACCTGCAGCCAAATACCAAGACTTTCAATTGACCTCAGATCAAGACTGACCTCAGAGATCAAAGTTCCATAAAAGGCATAATTAGGGACATATACAGTCTGATCTTAAACATCTTATGTATTTTTCATTCCACAACAGAAAACAATTTCTCTCCATAGAAATGAATGAGTGTTAAATCAACAATGACAAAAAGACTTTACAGTAATTCTATTGTTTAATTGGTAATGACTAGAGTACCCTGTCACCCCAATCAGGAATCCTAGCTAAACATTCAACAGATGGGCTACCATTTCCACATGCTTTGCCATCTTCATGATTGGTGACGCCCCATGTAACAAATCTCCGGATCTTTGAATCACAGTCTAAAGATAAATATCCGAAAGAAAATGGGCTCAATTAAATATCATCAATGTTCGTTGGAGGGTAAAAAGTGACAGAAATATCTGTCGCCATACCTTTTATCAAAAGCCATTACACTTTAAATTGGAATCCATTTTAAAAAAAACTTCAAAATGATCTTGACATGTTCATTTAGTTGAAGTAATGGCTGAGCGCTAACCACCTATACTAATCAATTGGTTGAACTAGTGAATATGTAGATTTACACAGTCAACCATAAGCCTTACTGCTCTACTATTTATAATCTTTCTCTAAGAGACTTTGCAACTCCAGACCAACTCCTTTAATCATTTTCTTATTGGCAAAACTACCTTTCTATTACTCAAGACAAAACAATCACATTTAAAATTAAATTCTACAAAATAACCCATTCACACA
>JAULCA010096527.1:0-14922 GCA_032360845.1 Crassadoma gigantea | reverse complement strand
ATCTCTGACAAACTGATAAACATGATAGTGGAGAAACAGCAACCCCGACGACAACCACCGACTGATATCACGGTACTAACAACTTTATTTGACTAGGTGACACATAGGTTAGATGCTTCTAAATATGCTGATCATTTGTAGCTACCCGCATCATTTTAGCAGTTGCCCACATCTTGGCTGAAAATGCCTTCACATCATCTCCTCACATCAGAAATGCTGTCATGATCAGCTTATTTACTCACATCATCACTAGCACATTGATTCAGATTACCTTTGTACTACATGTGAAACAACAACATATATATCGTTAGACTTGCTTCGAATGCAATATAAGATTAAGAGCATGGACATTCATATCAGTTAATACTCGCCGTTTTCGCTCTCCACCATGTTGGATCCTCCTTGAGATCATCTCACTATGAAGATAGACGTTATGCATCCGCATTGTTCTCGAAATCCTTGGTGGAGAGGATAATGATAATAAATTCTTTATCTAAAGGGGATAAATGGTTTAGCAATACAATTGAAACTAATTTTAAGCCACTTCCCCATTTATTTTATTAATTTATTTATACATGCATTCATTTAATTCATTCTATACATTTTCTCCAACAATTTTAGAAAGACATCAGTTAAGATGATGTCCAGTCTATCTTTTTGTTACCTTTAAATAATGTTATGACCTATTCAAACTTGAAGTGATTCGGGTAAATTTCTCAGTTCGTATCGCGTTATATATGCGCACAATAGCACCTTGGAGTTTTATACCCACGAATTACTACACCGTCGTACCCTGCAGCTCCATTATTTATGCCACGCATCGCAACATTCCTCTTGCACGACCAAGGTCTTGCCTAAATTGAATTTTCTCTTTATTGTACTCCCTGTTCAATTCGAATATTGTCCCACGTGGTCTTCATGTTTTCTCCCATTTGATCATATATTTATCATACTGTTATGCAAAGTCTTAACATATCCATCGTTCCAATATGGATTAAGGTAGTGCACATAGGGATTAATGCTGCACTCCAATAAGCAGCTCGTTAGTGTCAAATATACATTGTTGTAAATTGTTGTAACTTCAACATCCCGATGACGTCACATTGTTTACAGGCTCCGCGTTCTGACACAAAGTCTATATTTTGCGTTTTTAACGCTAAAAATAACATCAAACAATTCCAGGCAAGGGCGTATTTTTACAAAAAAAAGGTTAATTTCGCACCAGACGTCCACTTCCAACAGTTTCACTGTCACTGTCATTAGTTATCGTTGTCATGGGTATATTCAACAACACAGAAGAGGTCCAAAATTGCGAACCAGCATTAACACCCTGACCGTAAAATCGGTCATCGCAACCTTTTCCCGGGTATCAAATATTAAATAAGTAACTTCGATGGAAACCATAGTCAATGTTATGTAATTTAAGTTTGTCTGGTGACAATTGTGACGTAGTCGAAAACCTGCCCAGTTGTTCCGTTATTTATTCCTAATCAACTGTGAGTTGAAACTGCTCCAATATGTTGCCATGCATTATTTTTAATAATCTACAAAAGCCAGTTGAAATCTCACCGCGTAATATACGGGAAAATGTTGCGCCGTGATAAATTCCCGTTATGTATTGTGAAGTGGTTTACAACCACCAGGTACCTGGACAAGATGTATGATGTATATGTAGTTGGTGATTTGCTCAAGAAAAAAGCCGTTTTCGTAGAAATGGTGGCATTTTCTCAGATTTATTTACAAAGTACAGCATTAACACCTTTGCGTGCTTAAACGTTTTATAAAGTACCGTTTGTCGAGCTGAGTCATGAATAATATTGACCAGCTTCCTGTTTCTGTATCGGCGACGTCATATTGATCTCTGTAAAAAAAGTTCCGCGGTGATTTTTCTGTATTCCACAATATGTTAAGCATTTAATTTTTCCGATCAATAACACCCTGTCTGGCATATATTATAGTGTTTTGAATTCAGAGCCAGAATAGAACAACAAATTGGTAGGTGATCCGATACATTAAGGTAGTGATCATCCCTTATTTCACACGAGTTTATCGGGTCAGCCTTCAGGTTTTAAAGTAAAATGTGGTCTATCTAAGACTGATGTAATTTATCTCCTGACAAATATAAATAGCTAGGACCGTTCGTCCATATTTGTGAATTAAGAGAAAAAAGATGTCTATCAATGATAATTTGCTCTAGTATCTCACCTCTTTGGTTTGCGATCTTGTGATTTTCACGCCATGTTTTGTTGAAATTTGCGTGGTAAAATCTCCCATCAGAAAAATTGGTCCATTATCTATTAATCTATCATAGATATCACTCAGGACATCAAGTGTTTCCCTATTTACACTCAGAGGTAAGTTTATTGAGGGCATAAGGACACCCATTCTCGATATCGATAGGTTACGCTAACTTTCGCTCTCTGCAACCTTGTAATATATCACAACGAAATTGAAGGCTCGTGGCTAGCTATTTGATTGGTGTCAGTTAAAAAAAACTGACCAATCACTAGGCTGATACTTGTCCTTTGAAGATTACAGAGGAGCAATGATTTGGTATTTATTTAAGGATTAACTTGAATATATTTTTCATCTTATGGAGACATAACACAAAATCAGTGTACTCTAAATAAGCGGTTTATATTAAAAATACACTCCGTTTTTTGTGTTATAGCTCCATAACATGAAAAATATATTCAAGTCAATCCTTATAATTTAATCTTCTATACACAATCCCTGTGAAAATCCACTTTTATTGATGGACTCTTTTCTCTAAGAAATTATTATATCGATGTATCAGCCAAACAAAAGTGTCGTTACAAACGGCGACGTCATTGTTTACGTTATAAGCAGATAACATAAATTTTGAAGCCAATGAAAATACTTGTTACAAGCATGATTAAAATTTTATGGATATTATATGCCTCGCTTATTTTTACAAATGTGTAAAATGACGTGGCCAAAATCCTTTTAACTCTTTCCGTACAGTTGTCGTGTACACACGACAACAAAATGTCACCCTGGTCCCCGTTGTCGTGTACACACGACAACAAAATGTCACCCTGGTCCCCGTTGTCATGTACACACGACAACAAAATGTCACCCTGGTCCCCGTTGTCGTGTACAGATGACAAAAAAATAGACCGTCTCATCCCCGTTGTCGTGTACACACAACAAAATACTTTGGTATTACATTTCTTGTGATTAACTTGTTATAGCACTTGACAGTCGCATAATACAATGAGTTGTCGCTTAAACCAGCACTTATCAGTGTGAAATTAATATTTTTATAGGTGCAGAGTAGACATTTTTCATTTTGTGACCTATAGTTTTCGAATTTCCTGCAAGATGTTTGCGTTTTGTGTCGTAATTATTAACAATATGGCGGCAACTTGACTCGATACGAACTCTCGTAAATTAATCATCAGATATTTATTGAGACTTTTTTAAGCAAATAGGTATATTTTAATAAGAGTTTCGAAAACATCTAATTGTATAAGGGAAAAAACTGAACGACTTCGTATTCATAACGCTTTTTGAATACAAGGAATCGTATCGTATGTTATCGGACAAATGTCGATTTCTCAGGCAAAATCAACTGCCAGTTCATCATTATGCTGAAAAATGAAGAAGTGTGTGTCTATGAACAAGTACATGAAACAATAACAACATTTGTTCACGGTTACCTGTTTACTTCTTGCAGCAATTTCACCTTGTCCAAGATATACATTAATAATCTGCCATTTTGTATTATGCACGGAGGCGAGCCTAGTAAGGAAACCCGGTACGGAATCCGGACCGGAATTGTAGTACGGAAAGACTTAATACGTCGACTGTCGCGTCAGCACGTATGCCCTGCAGTGTAATTCCCGTATGCGAGTCGTCACGGATGATCACACCAGTACCATTGTCGGTAATCCATTCATTGATATCTGCAAGTACCGTATAGATGTTACTGTACATTGATGAGTCCAACTCACTGTTAACATGCATAAGATTTGATCTCCGATATACCACTATCAATGTGATAAAAGTTACTAAATTATTTTATATCGTTATTACGACTTGATATCTCGTAATCTCGACTTGGTATATCGTTGTAATGAGATGATAACTAGTTATGACGAGAAACTGAGTTGTAATAACGAGATAAATGTAGTCAGTTTTCATAACGAGATGCAAAATCTCTATAACGAGATACTTATTCGTTATAATGTGATACTAATCTATTTTAACGAGATGCTTTGTCGTTATAAAGAGAAAAAAATGTTTTAACGAAATACTTGCAAGATATTTTTATGAATAGAACTTGGTACATCTCCACCACACATATATGCATTCACTCATAGGTAGATATTAGCCAGGTGGCATAGGACTAGTACATGTAGTAAGCGCCTTCAAATTTCTTAAAATTGTTTTGCGCGTTAAGGTTGCTTATTTTTGCTAGATAAGGCGCTACAGCTAATGTTGTATATTATTATTTGGATGTCTTCAATTCGCAATAACAATAAATATTGACCATACAATCTCTTCAAAATGTGTGTTGAGATCCTAGTCAGAATTTCCATGCAGGTAGGGCGTAAGAATTGTACCTGCTGCCTCATTGCATGATCGTAAGAGGCGACTAACTTTGGTATCTTATCTTTACTCTTCTTTCTCAACAACATTATTCTTCCTTATGTCTCCCTTGACAATGCCTCACTTTTGGCCTTTGGTTGAGTGTTCGCCCTTGTGAGGAAGGCTTTGGGTTTTGTCCCCTAGCCGAGACATATCGAAGTCTGTAAAAAATGGTAGTTTCTATTCCTGCTGAACGATCAGAAACTTAGGAGTGGGACGACTGGTTCGCCCATTGTCAGTATAATGTGACCGGTTGGGGTGTCTTGCTGGGTGTCTTTGGCAGTATGTTTCAGTGAGGTAGCACTATAAAGTCGGCATCTGTTCCGCGCTATCAGAAGGAGACAAACCTTCAAATTTACACACACATACACTACACGCATGAGTCTTGCACACAGGGTCCTTAAATGACCATAGCTGTTGATAGGACGTTAAACAATACTTAACCAAACCAACCAAGTAAGAATTGTTTGCTCGAAAATATCCCCCCCCCCCTCCATCAATAATACACCACATACTTGTTTATTAATGTCATAATTTCCCAATATGTCAAAATACAGCGTCATGTGTGAATGCTATTGAAATTACTTTTGGGGTTGGGGTTTAGATTAGACTGACTACAAATTCTTATGTTTTTATAAAGCATTTCCTGTCTGCATTTTACTACTTTATCTCCCCTCAGTTTGACCACTTACAGGACCAGACATCCAAGTAATAACAGTTATTAGAGTTCATTCGTTTCTAAATGATTCAACACTCTAGAGATGGCGGGCAATCTAGGTTTAGCTGTGTGCTTTTGTACAGTGTCTTCCGTTTATAGCTCAGAATAATTTCCTATTCAATCTCTGTTGACCAATTGACAATATCATTGCTTGTTAGCTGTATGTGTAAACACAGTTAACCCGCTGTTCCACATTCAATTTGATGACAAGCGACCGACCTCTGGCGATCGTGTACTACTTGTGATGTTTTATCTACAGAAATAAGGTATCAATTTATAGACCTGGTCCGTACACAGTTTGTGACCCCAAGTCGGGTCTGAGTGGTTTTACTGGTAAGGGTTTTGTTTTTCAAATTTTATGTGAGGAGAAATTCTGAGTCATAATAAGAGATTTACAGTGAGACATAGTTGAAACTCATGCTTATTTCTTTTGCGAGAATTATTCATTCAACTGTCCCCACCCTGCATTCATAGGGTATATGATAATGATTGCTAGCAGGACTACATGGACACTGCAAGAGGTCCATAAGCGTTTTAAATAACACAATTTGTTTACAATAGACGGACGTCGGTTGTAGGGTTGTGTAAGCGTACACGTTGCTAAAGAACGGTTGTGAAGCGCTGGTGAATCATTTGGTGTGTATGCGTGGAAATTGTTGAAACGACCAATGTATTTTTCAAAATAGTTAAGCTTTGTTAAACCATGTGTATTTTATATTTTAGCTACAAACAGTTTATTTTCTCTTTACACCTATACCTATTTCAAGACTCTTACTTTTTTATATTCTGTTACTTAGCGCTTGTATTAACTTACGTCTTAATGTAACGTACGAATCTTTTTGACGCCTATTAAATTAAATTGTTTTTATGTTTAAAAGAATTTTCTTTGAAGATTTTTTGAAGATTTTTTCACAGTACAATACACATAACACAGTATATTTCAGTCACACATCCTTTTTTTTTACACAAGGTTTTTGTTTTCTTATTTTCCTTGACTATTTTTAAGCATTCTCATAATTATTACATCAAGTAGATACAAATTCGGAAATACAATTATTTTCTGTATAAGTTTGAAACAAGAGACATAAAATAATATATGCATTATAGTTGAGAAACAAACAAAAAACAAAACAAAAAAACAAAAAAATATGTTACCATTTTTACATGATGGAACAAGAATATCAAGTGTTATATACCATTGCACTGTTTTAGAAGACGATAGGAAAGGAAAGAGTAGTAAAGAGAGAGAGAGAGAGAGAGAGAGAGAGAGAGAGAGAGAGAGGAAAGAAAAGGAAGATTGGAGAGGTGTCGAAGGATTTGACAAGGGCTTATTTTTCAGATTTTGTGTCAATTTTTGTACATAGACTATTAAATGGAACTATATATTATCATAATTAATTTACGGCCTGTAGTAATTTTTCCCTTTTTTTTCCATTCCCTTTTAAAATTAGCGAGATCATTTTGACCATTACCTACAGCTATGTACTTTGAGTATTGCAGTTATCTTTGATTAGGTTTTTCAAAGCTAAAACTGATAGACAGTTTGCAGACATCTAGCCTTATAAATATATGGTTTAATGATAAGAAGTACTAAATTATCAACATTGTTTTTCTATCATAGAAACCAAAGATAAAAGATTCTTTATTAAAAGCAAATGGAATTAATAACATATCTAGCAGTGATTCAAAATTTGTTAAAAACACTTGTACTTCTTTACATTCCCATAATGCATGAACTATAGTTTCCGTGTCAGTTTAACAGTGAAAACAATATGGACTATTAACAAGTCCTATTTTATAAAGATATGAATAAGAAGTTAAAATATGTTGATTAATTCTAAATTGAAGCCATTGTAGTTTTGTGTTTTTACTAATTTTAAAAGGTATGGTATAGACTTTCCTCCATATCTCTGCGTTAATTTCAAACGTTTCCTCCCACTTTTTTCTACCGGTAGATATTGTATTATTTTGGCATAGAACATGGTAAAAATCTTTAGTTCCTTTTTTGTGTTTCAAAAAAATTTCCAAATTAATTAGGTTATATGGATAATCTACATTCAAATTAGAAATATCTTCCTGTGAGATGGATTTCTTGATAGAATTAATGATACCTTGATAAGTAAGAAAATTTGTATGAATATCAAATTTCTCTGTAAACTCTTGATGGCTGTAAAACAATTTATTTCTTTTTTCTTTAATTAAGTCATGAACTATTTTTACCCCTTTCCTATACCATTCCCTATAAAATTTAATCTTGTTTTGTATTTTTATTAATTTGTTATACCAAATGGGTGATTTAAGAATATTTACCTTTTTTTCCCAACATTTACAACTTTTTTAGCAAACTTGCACCAACTTAATAACACACCTTTCCAAAATAAATTTTTACAACTCTTCTGGCATTTTAACACATAATCAGTACCACAATTAGCTATAAAATTCCTTTTTTCATATAAATTTTAAAAAAATCTGCCACTTTCCTTCTGTTGTGTATAGCCTTCGAATCCAGGTTAATTTTAAAGATTCTATATATGATTGTCAATGTAACATTTTGAGTCCCCCTTCCAGATAATTCTTAATAACAATGTCTCTTTTTATTTTATCTGATTTACTGTTCAATAAAAAATTATAAAGTTCAGTATTCAGTTTTTTTGAGAAAGCATTCTTCTGGGTTTGGTAAAGAAATAAAAAGATGATTTAACTGTGATATAAGAAGGGACTTAATAATATTTATTTTTCCTTTTGGTGTTAAAATCCTTCTATTCCATATTTTTATTAATGCCTTGAGCTTTACTAATTTTTTATCATAGTTAAGCTTTGGAATTCGGTGCAAGTCCACATTAAATTCAATGCCTAAAACTGTAAATTTTGTAATTCCCCATTGTAAATTCCACTCTGGAAAGTAAGTATCATTACTATATTTTTTACTGCCAATCCAAATAGCATTTGTTTCACTTTTATTTACTTTTAATCCAGAAATATTTGCAAAACTGTTTAATTCATTGAATGATTCTTTCATAGATCTTTTTGTACCATCCAATATAATTGAGGTATCATCTGCATACTGAGATAATAAGGTAGGAACATTATCTACATTAATGCCTTTATTATTCTTATTAATTCTAAATCCTATAGCAAGTATTTCTACACAAAGAATAAATATATATGGTGCGATTGGATCACCCTGACAACAACCCCTCTTTATTTAAAAAAAAATTGAAAGATTTCCTCCCTGATTAATAGAAGAGATTGCATTTTTATGTAAGGTTTTAATCCACCTGCATATATCATTCCCAAAATTAAAAAAACTTAACCCAACTAACAGAGTCAAAAGCCTTTTCAAAGTCTATTATTAAAAGCAAACCAGGAATTTTATTTTTATCTGCATACTGCATGATATCATAAACTAATCTTGTATTTTCCCCTATACACTGCCCTGCAATAAAACCAGTCTGATCCCTATTTATTAATTTATCAAAAACGTTTTTTAATCTACCTGCTATTGACCCAGATGATATTTTGTATATGATATTTAGCAATGAAATTGGTCTCCGATTCTTTAAAAACTGCCTGGGTTTGTCTCCCTTGGGTAGACATGTTATTTATCCCCTGTCTTTGTGTTATAGATAATTTTCCATTTATAAATCCGTAATTAATAGACCTTACTATAAAATTACCTAATTTCCCCCAGAAACATTTTAAAAATTCAGCTTTAAAACCATCTGACCCAGGACTTTTATTATTTTTTATGTTTTTTAAAGTATTTGAGGCTTCGTCTAATGATGATTCTGTTTTATCTAGTTTAGGAACATTATTGTTATAGATATCTAAAAATGCGTCTAGATTTACATCTTCAATATTACTATTACTTGAATATAATGTTCATAAAACAATTTAACTTCATTTAAAATATCTTCCTGATTTCTAATAATTTCCCCATTCCCTTTTTCTAACATTGGAATAATTTTCGAGGTAAAATTTCATTTTCTAGATTAAAAAAAATATTTTGTTGGTTTTTCTCCCTCTTCCACCCATTCAGCTTTTGATCGAATGATATTTCCCTTCATTTTATGCT
Source organism: Crassadoma gigantea (assembly GCA_032360845.1). Lineage (NCBI taxonomy): Eukaryota > Metazoa > Mollusca > Bivalvia > Pectinida > Pectinidae > Crassadoma > Crassadoma gigantea. The sequence continues at coordinate 5,515 of JAULCA010096527.1, read as the reverse complement.
GCCGAATTCTTTCTAATTCCTTCTTTTTTTCTTCTACTTGATTAAAATCATCTATATTGTCATGGGCTTCCAGAGAATTAATTGCTTAAATAAGATTCTTCTCTTGTATATTTTGCTGCTTTTTCTTATAAAATGAATATGATATTGTTTTGCCCCTAATCTCAAATAATAATGTCTCTAAAAAAATTTGATCATTAATTTGGAATTGAATTTTATTGTCAGAGATAATATTAAGATACTCAGAATGGTAGACAGGAAGAGCATACTGTAATTTAACTTCAGAAAAAAGCTTATTTATTAAATCAAGTTATTCTAAGTCATGCAATAATGAATTGTTAAATTTCCAAAGACCCTTTCCCCTTTTGAACTCATTAAACTTAAGTGATATAGAAGGTGAAGAATGATCTGATCGATAGCCAGTCTCTATGCTACATTTTTGTACATTTCTTACTAAATTGTCAGATATTAAAAAGAAATCGAGACGAGCTTGTTTCATAGGATTAGTTTTTCTCCATGTGTACCTCCGTATTTTTGGGTGTTGTTCTCTAAAAATGTCTACCATATCAAGTTCCTCCATGATTTCAATCTCTTATCCCTAGCCTTTGGATTATTTGTTTTTCTATAATTTTGATCATAATCTAAATCAGGATTCAGAACCATATTCAAATCACCACATACAATAAAATAATTATTAGTATACTCATTAATAGCATAGACTATTTGTTCATAAAAGAGTGGCCTATCCATATTGGGACCATATATTGTTATTAAAGTTAACTCTGTTTCTCCTATTAACGTATCCAAAGCAATAAAGTTACCTTCTTCATCTTCATTTCATTCCTCACCTTCATTTCAAAATTATTATCAATTAAAATTGCAACCCCTCTTGAATTTGATCTAAATGAGCTGAAATGACAGGAATAACCCCATTCTGACCTTATAATATTTTGCATTTCAACAGTAAAATGTTTATCCTGAATACAGTATATGTTATAATTCTTATTTATTAAATATGAAAATACATCTTGACGTTTTCCCTTGTTACACAGGCCCTGGCAGTTTGCTGTTAGTATATTAATTTCTTCCATGATATGTACATTAAAAAATCAGATTTGTATGCATGTATGTCACCTTGTCAGTCCTATAACACCATAGAGACACAAAGAAGAAAAAAGGAAAGAACATATTGAGTGATAGAAAGAAGATAGTATGAAGATACATTAATATAAAGTAAAAAAAAAACCAGAGACTGACGCACTATCAACCATACACAGTAAACACTAAAATGCTTTACTATAACATAGTATGTTCACATCTTTCTCATCACCGGATGTTATTGATGTGACCGGATATTTTGTATAATGTATAAACAAAGACAGGTTCTGGGCAAAAAACTCCGGCACAGAAGTTATGCCAGTGCCAGACTTTTCCCCTCCACCATCCACTTACATATGTATGATACTACAATTTCACAACAGAGGTCTGATACGAAAGTCCACAAGGTACAGCAACAAAATTGAATCAATAACTAATATAAGCCTAAAAATATACAATTGTGGTTATTCTCCTACATCACAACAAACTCCAATCTTTGACGGAATCTCAGACCCCTGTGTTATAATCATTTCAGAGACAACTTGTCGTGTTGTGAACATTACATTTATCTAGCTATTACCTAAACTGACACATGTCATGGATGACAAAAGAGTACATACTTATTAAGGTGTCACTATATTATTGGTGTGTATCACAATATATTGCGGTATGCAATGAATGTATTGCAATAATTATCCTGATATGATCTCATTCAGTTGTCAGAAAGTTACCAGCCCGAATGTTTACAATCAATGATTATCAAATGTAGTCCAATTTTATGCTGTTGTAACAAGTTTATGGTTTTTGCATACATATCATATTAAAAATACTGTAATCAATTTTTTATTATGATACGATAATTCAATTCTATATTGTGATAAAGTACAATGAGTCTGTATATTGCGATATATAGGTTTCCCAATATATTGTGACAACCTCGTTAATTACAGCTGTATCACATATGTACCCAGACGGGCTGTAACATTACCTTTAGATGAAAAACATATATGTTTCTTATATTTGTCTAATATATATACATATGTACCAACGTAAGCTGGTAACATATATGCGTCCCTGAAATAAAGTCCTATGTTCTTACATACAATGTACCTTCCCTTTTACATGTCAAGCAAACAAATAGCAATACATATGTGGCACCTGTATTCCAGGTCAATACTAGCTACACATATGTGTACACTTAAACATGCTTTCACTTATTTTTTTTTATCCAGGGAATACTTGCAACACTTTTGTTCTAACGGACACATAATAGATTCCTTACTTTTTTATGAATATTGGAAAATATTCTCACTTTTTATATTGATCATGAGCCATCCTATACTTGCATCACATTATATTTATACATACATATGTAATCAAAGACATGTTTGATTTTTATATTTATCTAGTATAGACTTGTTACACAGATGATCTCCAATACATAGTATGGAAACCTATATTTTTAAATTCATCCAGAATTTTCTTGTATTACTTACCAATACCTGCCGCATAAATGCTTGTTGGCTCATATTCCGTTACCCAGCATGCACTGGAACAGCATGCAATACATATGATTATAAAGTTATGGGCTCATACAATTGTATTTTTTGCAATTATCTCATACACATTTTTATGCACTTGTTACATTATTATGACCACCACATACTTTCTACAGTTTTACATTTCGTTTTCACTCATATACATTATTAAACATGCATTATTTGTTCTTATCCATATATACGTGTATAATCATGGTCATGATTACTTTTATCCAGTAAGTACTTGTCTTACATGCACTAATATACATACTAATAGTAATGATGGAAACATATTATTACTTTTTTACTATGTAGTATGACACATGCATTTTTTTATTCTTATCATGCATACATGTACATAATCATAGTTCCCTTACTTTTTACATTAATCCAGTAAATACTTGTCTAACAAGTTAGTAACATGCACTAATATACATAACTATGGAAAATATTTTTACTTTTTCCCTTATATGATAATGACGTGCATTTTTTTTCTTTATGATCCTTCACATATATGTGTTTACATGGGAAATACTTTCAGAAACATTTATTCAATATGAAATCGTTATTGACTGTCAATGCATTAGGAAACATACAAGCTTCTTGTATATTATATTAAGATATTTAAAAAGTACGTGTATATACCTGTAATACATTATAAATCTTTATTATTGAATATGCAGCAAGACCGTGTCAACTGTAGGAGCACATGTATATAAATTTCCGTGAGCACATATATTACTTCCAGTCCTCCATTCTACATTAATATCGATTAATATTCTGTTAGCTCTCTAACAAATTATATGTTTACCTACAGATCTGACTATGTTTGTGGAGCATGTTTATGCTTTATATACGACCAAACTTTTTTACATTTGCTTTGTAAGAAAAAAAACGAGAATATGATCCCCAACTTTATAACAACATATACAATAAACAATAAGGTATGATACAGGCCCTATTATATATATGTTATTATATTGAAGTCACATGTCGTTTTATATCTGTTCAATCTATACGTACATATACTACATGTATATTAGGTTTCTATTAACTGTGATGAATTTTGTACATATTTAAGTCACAGATTTCACAGATACAGACATGTGTATCACATGCTTGTTTCAGATTGAAACATATATCAGGTCACTAACGGGCAAAGTTATTGTCATCCAGTAAGAACTTGTCGCACAACTGAGTGTCATACATAATTCTCCTTTTTTTTCATTTTTCAACAGGGCAAACAGTTTGCCATCAGTACTCCATGTCTTCTCCACACATCCTTGATGGAAAACCTTTTTCAGTTTTTGCTTTTTCAGTTTGTTTCCCTCAGTGCTTTCCTGTTCTTGATCACTTCGATCGTTCTTCTGCGTTGCTGAAACAAACTTTACAACTTTGTTTACACATTCCTCAGCAGATTCAAACTTATTTTTATCCTCCAAGCCAATTATTCTTATTGAGTTCTTCCTGCCGTGCTGTTCTAAGTCATTTTGTTTGTTGTCCATCTCAAACTGTTTTTCCTCAAAGTCTGCCACTTTTTGTTCCAGAGTTTCAACTGTCTGTGTCAATTTTGAGTTCTGTTCCTCCAAATCAAATATACGCCCCTCAAGTCTTTCTACTAGCTCTCTGTTTTCTGCTTTAATTTCCTCCTTAAGAGCTTTCATTTGCATGTTTATATCATGTTGAAGGGTGGAAACAATCTCAAAAATATTGTCAAATTTTTCATCATTTGTCATCCTTTTTGACACTTCACTTAATCTTCCAGAATAACTTTGGGAAGCTTTCATATGTCCTTTACTATTACTTGAGCTTGATGAACTCCTAGTAGAAGCCATGTTCACAAAATCAATCTGTAAGTGTCCATATATATGTGTGTATAAACTATGCAGTGTGACACTCACACTCAGCTAGACCCCCGGGCCGTCAACACCTCGAGATCTCCGAGAACCCCAGCCGACCCCCAAGCCGACCCTAGACTACAACCTAGATAGGCTTAGTCAGAGACCCAGAGAACTTTTTTTTTTAGTTTATTTTCACGTCTAATTCTCAGAATATTCTTAGATTAGTTTAATTACTTAGTATATTTAGAGTATTATTAGAAACATCAAAGTATTCAAGTGTACTCTGAACTTTTCTGTGTGGCCATTTAGAAACAATGAGAAAACTAACAGAGTGTTTATACTGTGAAATATTCCTAAGGGATTCATTCGACCACCACCAGACACAGTAAACCTCCAAGAAACATCCAAGATCAAGATCAACAGAAATCAGATAAGTCAGGCTAACACCATATTAATACATTAATTATTCCATAGGTCTAATTTTAAATTTAGTCCCGTACTATATACGATACCTCCCTCAACACCCAAGCTCTGGTCTAGAGTTAATCCCCGTTCTATAGGTTCTATTCTCAAATCTATCCATTCATATAACTCCTCCCCAATCACCATGGCCGTACAACAAGTCGTAGAACTTAAACCCAACCCCAGGGATGGTCGTAGGGGACCTTATCAAAACATAAATAAAAAGGGACCATTTCGGTAATACAATCCAATGCAGGTGTAGCTCCCATTACTTTCCTACCATCCGGATTTATACTCATCATGTGTATGTCAGCGCTTCAAATAGCAGGAGCGCTAACAATTAAAAATATAGGGGGGCTCCATTTCAAACCCTATAAGTCAAACCGCCCGCCAACCAAAACTTTCCAACCCGACACAAAACGCCCCACCGACACAGAATCAAATCAAACAAAAAGAAGAGGGGTAATATATAAAATCCCCATGCATGCCCCTACCAGTTTCTTCCTTAGTCCCCTACTAGTCAAAGCAACTCGTATGATAAACTTCAAGGGAAAAACCATAACATCAATCCTCCTCCTC
>JAULCA010096416.1:0-15019 GCA_032360845.1 Crassadoma gigantea | reverse complement strand
TTGTGTCGGTAGTAGAAACACCTGTCTTTGTGTCGGTAGTAGATACACCTGTCTTTGTGTCAGTAATAGAAACACCTATATTTGTGTCGGTAGTAGAAACACCTGTATGTGTGTCGGTGAAAGAAACACCTGTCTTTGTGTCGGTAGTAGAAATACCTGTCTTTGTGTCGGTAGTAGAAACACCTGTCTTTGTGTCGGTAGTAGATACACCTGTCTTTGTGTCAGTAATAGAAACACCTGTATTTGTGTCGGTAATAGAAACACATGTATTTGTGTCGGTAGTAGAAACACCTGTCGTTGTTTCGGTAGTAGAAACACCTGTCTTTGTGTCGGTAGTAAAAACACCTGTCGTTGTGTCGGTAGTAGAAACACCTGTCTTTGTGTCAGTTGTAGTAACACCTGTCTTTGTGGTGGTAATAGAAACACATGTCTGTGTGTCGGTAGTAGAAACGCCTGTCGTTGTGTCAGTAGTAGAAACACTTGTGATTATTTAGATGTAAATAAATGAATATATCTTTGTGTTGACGTAGACAGAAAGACCTAGTGACGTCTCCGTTGTGTTTATTGGTTTTATATTTCCTCTCTTTACGATGTTAGTGTTTACTTTAAGCTGTGGTAAATTTATTGATATCACTGTCAAACGTAAAGGGTCATTGACCATATTGACCAGCGGAGTGAGTTATAACATAATGTAGTAAATATCCTGGGATTGGTACCTATTTCATACCGTAGAATAAATAGAAACCTGAAGGATGTCGGTACACTTCGGTCATTTGTAACTCCATCTAGACTGAACACTGACATGTATTGGCAATCCTCCTTTTTAAACTTCAATTTCTTGTTTGTAACTCCTTTTCATATATCATCTTTTTGGTTATTGATTTTCAATAAACCTTCCGAGTGGATCAGATAGGCAAGAATTGCATGAAATATTAGTTTTTAAACCAATGATTGTTTTACATGCTTTTACAGTGCAGGTAATAGGTTTTTTTCAGTGGGAATTGGTGAAAAGGATGTTTTGCATTGTTGGTGTATTTGCATGTAACTCTATCATTTTTTGTGTGTGGTCAGCTGTACAGATGAATGCTCGTTCCTAACAAAATACATTTTTTATTTAGTTTTTGTTTGCTTCCGTTTTTTCAGATTGACAAGTAAAGACTTATAAAACAATCATAAAGAGCAACATTTTAGTTAAATGTTTCGATGTAAATGTGAGCTTTACAAATCGAAACCGGTAATACTCCAATTAGTAGGTCGATTGCCGTTACAGTTGTACTGTATGACGGTAGAATCAAGGCGTGGCGTGTCGTTCCGGGTGTCAAACAGTGCATACCTGGAACATTTGTGACTTATTTTAACATTATTAAGTTACTCTTGGTAACAGAAGTTATAAGTCGTTTACTTATTACAGAGGTACGTGGACGATCAATCCGTACTGTTTTACACTATATGTAATATATTACTGTTATATTTCACATCTCCAGCACACATACAGGTATACACATATGGGGAGATATTAGCCAGGTGTTATAGGACTGGTAGTAAGCGCCTGATAAGGCAACTCCTGCGAATTCCTCAAAATTGTATCAATTGATTAATTTATATGCTAATTGTATTAATTGTAATTCTATGTTCTGTAAAGCGCTTTAGAGTGACGTGTGTTAGCTAGATATGGCGCTATATCAAATGTTGTATATTCATATTCATTCATATATAAAGCATACTGGTATACAATACCCTCGCTGTTATAACTATTTCATAGTCAACGACATCTTGTATGCATCGATATAAAAATCATGTCTGACGTCAGTGGTCAGTTTTTTCCAGTCTGCTTCAAAGAATGAAAATATCACTGTGGAAAATATACGGCAAACTAGAACGGGTTGATATATAATATTGGAGCCGTGGGTGAAGTTGGAATGAATCCTATTGTCAACTTCTGGTTATATAACACAAACATTAAATTAAAGCCCCATCGATGGTTTCTTGTACAATTATTTCACGGCTTTGGGCTCACATTTATCTTACCAATTTAAAATCAGAATGTAGTTAACCAGTCACATGTTCCCTACACGTGCAAAACTGACATCAACACATATCGAGGTTAAATCATCTTATTTCAGCCAAAAGGCGCATTATGTTTGTCTTTTGAAGTGGAATATATCACTCGGGATTTAAAATATGTCGGGCCTCGTAAATTACTTACCGAATAGTTCCTCACCCATGTTATATATTTTGCCATACCCCACGTACAAATATTGATTTTTTTAACAGTTTTCCTGCAGTACTGATTCCATTCATAATGCCTCTGGGAAAAATACAAACTTTAACACTCTACATCTGACTTCAAGATGAAAATAGCAAACACATGGAGATACTTGCACCTTTGAAATAAAATAGTACGTATGTAATACAAAATATGAATGACACTGCATCATATATATATTTCGTCTTTATAGAACTCATCGATAATTTGGAAATCCAAATTGTTCAAAACAACTAATGAAACAGAAAAGAGAGGTGCAAAAACCCTTAAACTTTTACAAAAGGGCATCATTGCTGATTAATTTGAAATTAATTATTAAATTAAGTGTATTTTCAGACGTGCTATTACTATAACTAGATAACCAAGGCCATTAAGGTGACAACGAAAACCCACCAGCAGAGTCTACATTCTTACATCATGAAAATTAAACGCAACACAAACTAACATTGTTTGTTTCAACATGACATATCGTTCGTTTCGATGTTACATGTAGTTTGTTTTAGCTCAAAGATCACTATACTTTACAAGTGTCGTATAGCCTTTAAAAAATATTACTGAAATAGCCGTCTCATGAGACATAAAGGTTATTCGCAAAAACGCCAAACAATACATCTTTGAATGTTATCTGTTTATATTGAATTAAGCACGTTATTAAGTGTATAATTTATTACAAAGAGAGTCACTACTTAGTTTGTTTTCCTAAGTTTTTGTCCGTTGTGCTATTTCGAATTTATATTACGTACTAACAGTAATAAAAGTAAAATTTATCTCCAAAGTGTTTAAAAATAATTGTAAAATGTAGTGAAAAAGTTTCTGTTCAACTCTTTATTACGTTAACAATTTACAGCTACAAAACTACGGCCGACATCGGGACTGATGGTACACCAACAGAGTTATCGTCCTTGTTGCGCAAAATAATCACTAAAACTACAAAGATAGGAAGCACTTTTTGATCAACAGTGATGATGAAACCTTTATAACTTATACAATCTACAGGTACATGTATCTTCACCTAAAGTAGTATTCAAGTAAACTACGTCAGAATAAATTCCAACTGCAAATTTACCGCCAACCTAGGGTACTAAGAGTCTACCGTTAGAAACAAGCCCCGCTTTAAGTGGTCATTTGGAGTACAAGAAAGAAAACGCCTGTTATCAATCAAGCGAAAGCTAAAAGATGCCCCTAAAACTATACAAAACGACAACAGCTTACAGGGACAAGGCCACAACAGAAAATTTAAATTTGAACTAGTACATTATATTCCATGTAAAACGTAGCATAATAAATTCTAGAAACATGGTCACGACTAGCCCCTGATAGTTCACCAGCTGAGTCAACCTGATCGGTGACTAAAATTATCACTAGGAATACGTAGAAAGGAAGTGTCTATACAATTACAAGGAAAGCAAAGGTGTCTCAATAAACCATTGTTACGTTTCAAATTTACAACTTCAGGCTGCAACAGATTTATACCTGAATTCCAGTAACACGGCTTCCGCGAAGCATTGGGACCGATAATATCATACCTTAATTTATATAGTGAATTACAACTCTTATTATTTATTGCACTTAGTTTTTTTTCTCGTCTATTATATAACCTTTCCATTCATTTATATTTAGGTTACGAAGTCAGTAAAACGGATACATGAACTAATATATCACCAAATATACATCCGTAATGTTGAAATATAGAGGGTGTGTGAATAGTTTATTCAAATATTGCAACTGGAAAAGAGATTGGACAACTGTCTTGGTTAGTGTGACATGTATCCGGGTTAAACAAGCCATATCCACTGAAAAGTAGTTTTATCATAAATAGTCAATATCAGAAAGGGCATGGCATCCCGCTCATGACACCTCAAAGAAAAAACGTCATCCGGTTTACATTATTTAAAAATGTATATCAAAATCAAACCCGGAGTTTAAGGATCCTCGTACAAGGTGATAAAATTCAATACACACTAGTCACTTATGTTGGTGTGACTACTACATTAATTAATTGTTTGTGAACAGAAAACCATACTTTGCAGGACTTGTATTAAAAAAGGTAAAAATATATAATAGAACTAGGTAGAAACAAACATGAAATAAACAAAATCTAATCAACAAAAGTGTTTTGGGTGTTTAAAGCAAGATGTGTTAACCGGGATTCGAACCCTTGACCTCGGGTTGTTACATGTATGCTGTCGCTCTAACCGACCGAGCTTCCTGATCTCTACCAATGTCCTAGCCCAATTGTGCTACAACTATGTACAAAACGACATCAAGGGGAGGTAATTGTATAAACGAATAACCAGAATGCAGTGGGGCAGTATTTTGGTTTATAGTGATTACCTGAAGCCAAACAATAAGAAAATTTTAGGTATTTGTCAAATCAAATATCATATTTCGAAACAGTATATAGTCGGATTTTTAACTACTGACAAGTTTATGCTAGTGATTTTAAATAATTCGAACATTTTCTGTAGTAAATCTGTAAGTATCTCTAACTGCATCGTAACTGCATTTTTATTAAACATGAATATTAATGCATTATGTTACATTACCGCTGATTAGCTATTTCTAAAATCGCCGTCAGAAATATAAGATAAGGGAGAATCTACTGTACATAATTGACATTTCACAACTATTCACAACATTTGGTTTGGTTTTGGTTTGATTTTGTTTTACCCTAGTAACAGCTATGGTATTTAAAATAAATATAAACTTTATTTATTTTACAACATTTATGAAACAAGTTATTCAACTTATATTAATCACACTTGTTGGCCCGGATGTTAGCGCGCGGGGGTCTTATTGTGGGAGGAAACCGGAGTACCCGGAAAAAACCTACGTGATCGGGCAGGTGACCCTTTACCTTTTTACGTCCGATCGGGGAATCGAACCTCGGCCGCCTTGGTGAAAGGCAAGTGCGCTATCTACTGCACGACCCATGTTGGTCATTTAAGGACGTGCCATGTTTTGGTGGTGGAGGAAAGCCGGAGTTCCCGGAGAAAAACCACCGACCGACGTCTAGTACCTGGCAACTGCCCCCCGTAGGTCTCGAACCCGCGACCCAGCGGTGGAGGGTTAGTGGTACAATTGTAGCAGAATGTCAGAAACCTTAACCACTTGGCAACCTCGGCCCCCTATTCACAACAATGTAAAACCAGACTCTTGTGGTATAACATTTGTTTTATATTAAGAGATGAACTTCACGTCCTAAGTGTATGTTATGAAGTGAGAGGAAATAATTTTCATTTAGGGAGTATTTTTTCTTTACGTGTGCTCACGCCGTTACGTCCATTTCAGACTCGTCAGATGTACAAAGTGTAGAAACAATAATGGAAATCTTTGTCTTAAGAATGTCAGAGGCTCATAATGAAAATGACAACCAGTTGTTGACTACACAAATATACACAATAAAACATAAATTCACAAGGCTGTGTACAATACATAAATAGCTTTTGTGAATCTAACAACGTGTACCTATTATTACTTAATGATAATAATTTACCTGTATATTTACCGTAGACGACTACGGCGCACAAAAATATATGTATGTAGCATATAAGGATTAAAAAGGGATTATATCTAAGATTATCACATACCTATGTAATCTTTCAATAGCAATACAACAATTTTCTGTTGATGTTTTCTGTCGGTTTGTATCACACATGTGTGATACAAGATGTTGTATCACCATACTAGCCAGAACAACTTTTTAGGGAAATTCCCTTTTTCCATCTCGCCAGTGCAAACTAAAATCAAACTTTACATATGAGTGATTTTGCCTATTTCTAAAATCTTTGTATCGATCTTTACCAAATAAGGAAGGTTTGTGATAAAAGCAAGACCACACACTTGTATATTTCCAACGGATCAGAAAACACTCATTTATTGCGCGGACGTATGTATTCACTCGTGCGCTTCGTATAGTACTGGTATACCATATATTATAGGAACACGTCCCGCATCGCGACATTCTTTTAAATAATTCTTCGCAAAATATAAATTTTATACAATTCTGACATTATTGATGTTCATGATATAACAAAGCCAATGTTCTCTTGCAATGCATTATCCTAACGGACTGTTATTTAGCTCCTATGCCAATGCTTTTATGAATGAGAGACTTCCGTTACATGTTGTGTAAAACCCACGGAACATCAGAATATCCGATATTGCTTTTCTAGTGATATTAAAATCAAACTAATGGCTCTATCATATGATTTTTTCGAAAATGAAAGTCTGTAAAAACAAAATAAAAACAAAGCTAGCAGCTAAAGATAGCACCATAGTACAAAGAAAATAATGCAGTAATCAATCTCAAAATTGATCAAATTGAACTCATCTAATGAAAATAGAATCATGTGTTCCTAAATGATACGCGTATTCTGGTTCATCGATCTTGGTAATAGAATTCAAATAAATCAGATTCTTTAAGTGAGAAATAATGTAGAAGCATAGACATACTGCAAAAAAATAAGTAAAGCAAAACGTTTGTCCCCCATATCGAACATACAGATGGAATATTTCTCAATTAGATCATAATGGCGCCAATTAGGCTTGTCCGTTTCATTAACTTGTACAATGTATCTATTCAAAACACTGTATTCGTCTCGTTGGAACAATAGAGTATTGAACAGTAGTTATAACAGTTATATATGATACTGTGGTATACCACGAGAAGAACTTCATAAATTATAGAAAGATAAAGACTCCAAAGACAAGTAACTCTGTTTGAGAGTTGTCCCCGAACATATTTAGGCCACCTGGCAACCATTTATCTCCACGAACAATGTGAAATTTCGCGCAGCACACGTACAAAAACAAACCTAATGTAAGTATTTTTTTGTGAAATCAGATGTTTTCGCTTTAACTTCAATACAGTGCTATGATTGTTTTTGTCGTTTTACGTAATTTTGTTTAAACAACATTACAAAACGGAAGACACTGTTCGCCAATTTGAGCTGATATCGATAGTTGTAAGAACAGCGGAAACATGGAAATAATAGAAATGATCTTTCGCTAAGGGAACATAACAAAACGCGTTACGACATTACGAAACATATAGAAATAAAATATAGACACAGTCGCTTGAAACATCGGCAGGACTTCCGTTACGACAAGTTGTGTTCATCAAGTCACACTAGTAAATGGAATGAACGGCGTTTACTATAACTGCTTGTTAGCGGTTATAAAAACACTTTACACTGCACGCAAACGTATGCGCGCAGGTTTTCATACAAAAAACTGAATTTACATCTGGTCTGAACCCGAAGTGTCGTTGATTTCCGTTAAAATCACGTGGATCATCAAAGGGGCAGAAATGTTAATGAAAACAGTATTGAGGTACAGTTCTCGTAGTGTCGCATATCATGTATTTTTCATTGATATTGCGTTTATATGAGACATAAGGACGGCAGGATAATAGAAAAAATAAATAAATGTAAACCTTTTAAATGTAACTGTTTGATGACTTTCTGAGATACCTGTCATATTATTCAGTATTTACAGTTGACATACAGTACACATACATTAAGCTAAATATATGTAACTTAACTCTCAAAGAAGGGTTAACTACCCTACAAGTTACCAAATTACGTCAATAAAGTTAGAGGTCAAATGATGTACGGCTAGAAAAAGGACACTTGAGTTAGTGAAATTAAATTTTTGGTTACATTTTAAATACCACATTGATTATTTTACTTTAAAATGGTATGTGAAATCATCTTTCAAATTCCATAGGAAGAAGTTTGAGTTTAACTTCTTAAGTTTGTTTTTAATGTACCGAATGTTCCGTAAAGGAATCACTTTGTATGATTTTATTTCTGCAACCGATTCCGCGTATGTCCTAATACGTTATTGGTCAATGCATACTACTGCGACACATGAACAATACTAAAGGAAAAGCAAGATAAAAAGGTCATCCCGTGAGTATTAAATGACAGCGTCTAGTCTGGCTAACGGGGTAATTATTACCAAAAAGTGACAATACGAACCTCTTTTTTCGACTTGCCCTTTTCATCCCTTTAATCGGGTAGTTGGCGTCAGTACTCCCTGGTGTCAGTGTTACCGACACAGGTTTGTCACCGTTCTTCTCCATGTTACACAGATTTTCTCGTATGTACTGTTTAGTAGTAGAAAATGTTACTTCTTATGCTTATATACTTTGACTATATTGAACAGACGTGAATAACGAAACTTTCGAAGAGGATCTGGATTTCATTGGTAGATTTGAAAGTAACAATAAATCTGCCGACGAAGTCAAGTTGCCAGCTCGAGCTACCTTTGATGATATATGATCATCAGCCATTGTTTAGTACAAGTACCGACAGTAAATTTTCTCCTTCAGGTCAGCTGTTTGGGTTATAACAAGACATAACACGAGGTTTTGTAAATACGGCAGCAACTTCTTTTTATACGCGTGTGTTGGGATGAGGCGGGGATTACCATCACAGGAGGAAGTCGTGCGAAAAGTTAAATGTAAATAATACTGATTACTGCTAAAGGACTTTTTCCCGAGGTTAACTTACATTTTGATTTGTTTTCAAAATAACATGTCAAGCAAGTACTTTCGGAACTATTTACAGAAGGTATTTAATACTTCTATCTACCAGAATATTACCCGTTAATTAATATAAAAGCTTATACAACTAGCAAAGATTTTACATATTCTAACAGAATCAGCCTAAATATCACCTATAAAATATAATCAGAAGATACTTGTCTAATTGTTTGTACCTGTAAAAGTAGGTATCTCAGTATAATCTGGGAATTATAACCAGATGATCTAGACGTAAAACAGTATGTATCTTAATGTATTTGAGTATATCCAAAGGACTGTTATTATCTGAAAGTTAATGAATAAAAAAAAACAAAAAAACCTACAAATAGCCCTTAAAAATTATATAATTATTAAAAATCTGATTCCATTGAAACAGAGCAAGTTTTATTATTAAATTATTAAAAATCTGATTCCATTAATACAGAACAAGTTTTATAGCTTTCCTGACGAGGTAGTTTTATAGATATTTACAGGAGGAGTCTTACCTGTGTCCACTATTATCGGTCTTATCTCCTAGGGAAGTCGGTAATAAATACAGCTCAACACTTGAAGTGACATTAAATCATTTTCTGGCAGGCAACGAGCTGCTTTTAAAATTGCATAACACTGTAACTCGCAAGCGATAACAAGCAGTGTAATTCAAACTTACTCTATTTTCCTCATCTAAGGTTTCTACACAATATCGAAACACAAGTTAGAGGTATAGTATGATAAAGATAATTATTGAGATGTCATTTGTAAACACTGGACAGTAAAATAAATACCGGTTAATAAGAGTATTTACATATACGGTATTCAGAAATACGAATCTGACATAAGTAAACGTGAATTCAAATCGCTTCTTCTTTAATTAACATTTCTTTGAAGAAAATGCTATTATGATAAAGTGCTGAAAGTTCTGATGTTCAAGGGAATTAAAATTTCAAAATAGGAAGCGAATCCCATCATCTTTTTGCTATCCTGCAGAATGTTATTTTTTGAGTGTTATTTAGGATAACCTGTTTTGTTATACTACATAAAGTAATATTCTTGAGTTCATAGATCTGCAGCAAAGTTACATGTATGTTGGGCTGATTTTGTTAAATTTGGTTTCGTTAATTCACCTGTACATGTACAGGGCGTCAAATAATTGAAGAAATAATATCTCCTGTTAGTACACAGATGTTTGACTATCTTCCTGTACATGAAGTTCTGATCTGAAGTAGAGCACGTCTTATATGTCGTGTATTTCAGCACCGATCTTAAGTTTTGTAACGTGCCTGCTTTAACAAATTATACCCATTCGTAGCATTTATTGCTCCTCCTTGAAATTTTTTTAAATGATCAGTTCTGTTCAGGTACGAAGATACAAAATATCACAGTTGCGTTATTAAGCTGCAGTATAATATAGACACAAAAACGACATTTTATTTTGTTAAAATATCGATCAAATCCAGCATTAGTAACGACCATTCCTTAATACTAACATAAGATGCAATAGTGACATTGATTTATTAGGTATGTGTCAATAGATAAGGGGGAGGGGATTAAATCTTTAAAAAGACGCAGCTTCAACGTACAGGGTCATATTGTAAGTCAATTCTTGTGAACTAAATGTAAACTTGGAACATTAAAACATCAAAAACTAACTTCATTTTTGTAAACAATTATTTTGTATCATGAGAAGTTATTTTTACACAACCAAAACGTTTTCTACGTGACGTTTCGATGACAACTACTATGTGTACATTGCCACCTTTGTGCACAGAAAGCAAAAAATAAAACAAAAACAAAAACAAAAACCAAACCAAACAATTTATTTGTTGTGTAAAAAGAAATCCTCATAATACATACTTACGAACCCGAAGAAAATGTTCAGAAATGTTTTTGTAATATAACAACGAAGATAAAGATATGTTTTCTCTCTTGCTTCCTTCAAATACGATCGCTAACTATGGCACTGCCTTGATCAGTGGAACAAATACGATGTCAAAGCGTGACGTCACAGACGTCAATACAAGCCATAAAGAAAAGGAGGTAGATGCATAATGTGTGACATCTTAAGCTTCACGATATAAGTAATGCATTACCTTATATTTATTATACAAAATGCTATGGAATGCATTTAACACCCCACGTGCCTAAGTATTAAGGGCAGCAAAACAATATTAATTTCCCATATTACAATATAACCAGGTGATATTTCCTCTGAAGTAAAAGTGGACCTTGAGACGGCAAGATCTAGGGGCGGCAAGGAGAATACGCTCTATATTTTAATCAGATTAGATAAATTAGAAAAATTGAGGCGTTATGACTAGAAAAAAAGCTGAAACACGAATTTCCTTCGGTGCAATCCATGGCCAGGTACATAGTTTTTTGGAATCCATGTCCAATTTATTAGGGCTTTCCTGTTACTAGGAATATCATCTGAAATTGCAAAACAACGGTAATATCCAAATACCATGAGCGGCGGAGACTGTAAAGTTCGAATAAAAGCAACAATAGCGATGGTAGAATTAAGATTACCATATGTGCATAGTTTATTGTATTATTAAGTACGGATTGTCTACGATTGGTATGCCCCTTATAGTCCCTGTTCCCCCTTCTTGGTGCCTCTCTATTGTTTGAGGTATTTGATTGGCTAATATTCCCCGCTACAATCTTATTTTTTTCGTTATCTTTAAAAAACGGCCCTATTTTGTGGCAGCATCTTTTTATGTATCCAAAATTGGGTTTATTGGGTTTACATGCCACCCTTTAATATTGTTTTATTTGTTTTCTACATACATGTTATCGTAATTCTGTCGAACCCCCACCTAAAGATGTTAAATGACAGTCTACATCATGTTATAGTTTGTATCATGATGTCATTGATAATAAATTGTCATCTTATGATGGTCTTGTACAGTTCTATATTTAGGTTCAGTTTTATGTGAGGAAGGCTTAAATTTTCTTTGGTTGACTAACAGTTAACAAAATTCCGTTCAACACTTTTTGAATAAAAGAACAAGCATTCGCTGCACCGTTTACTAAATGGTTATTGCATGAATGAAAAGTCGTGTTCCTGCAAATGTCTTAGCTGATAAAAAACGATATAACTTCTTTTGCTACCATTTGTTTAAAATTTACAAGTAAATTTGATATTGAAATGTTCCTGCTTTTTGTCATTTTATAACCATAAGCTTGAATGTAGTTAGTAAAGACGGGATATTCATATAACTGATACTGAGGAATACAGATAAAATGTATCAAAATATTTTATTTGTTATACATAAGGTTCTATAAAATATCTTGTTGGTATTTGTATATATATATATATATATATAAAAGAATGAGGATTGTCGGGATGTTTTAATGACTTATTGCATTTTAAGATATTTTGTGATTGACGTTATAACTTGGTGATTGTTTCGCCTTACTAAAGGCGTTTCCCAACCAAGTTTATTTTTAGGTATATAATGAGATTCTTCCGGACAAAGGCTGG
The DNA here is from genome assembly GCA_032360845.1 of Crassadoma gigantea. Taxonomy (NCBI): domain Eukaryota; kingdom Metazoa; phylum Mollusca; class Bivalvia; order Pectinida; family Pectinidae; genus Crassadoma; species Crassadoma gigantea. The sequence goes on along the minus strand of JAULCA010096416.1, from coordinate 2,740 downwards.
TAATGATCCTAGTTACGTCCGACAGGACCATCATTATGTTGATGATATTAATTTAGTTAGTAACATTTTGTTTGGGAACATGGGGTTTGTAAGGGGGTAGAGTGTAAAAGCTTTGACCAACAGTAGTTTCAACAACGTAATTCAACTAGCTGGCACATAGCATCATTTATTTGTCCTAAATGACAAAACGCCTGTATGGATACAGTGCATTTCATTTGGGAATACTGTATATATTACGAAATGTTATCAGATCAATCATCTGTATTTGTCTTAAGTTCATCTTGCAAAAGGTATAAAGGATTTCTATCTTAGTATTAGATATCTAGCTAAGGAATACACAAGATATATTCCAGACTTTGTTGTCTTCTGACAAAAAAGGAGGGTGTATAAAAGGATTTAAAGTTCGAATCTACTCCGGGAGGATACGGGTTATTTTTACTTTGATATTTCATTAATTGTCCCATCTGAAATGTATAAGTATTTTTCATCGATGTCTTGTCATATCGGCATTCTGAAAATCAGTAAGTAGGAATGATATAATTGACTCTCTCCATTGTCAGCTATAGAACTGTTAAATAAAGTAGAATCCTTGATAAAAGACCATTCAAAAGCTGCACTCATACTTTCAAAGTCCGCTCCAGCTTATTTAAGGAGGCTCCCTTTGACGATCTAACAAGTGTCGATGAGCGTCAGTTCATCGTGGTGCTTAGTTTTCTGGATCTGATATACACGTACAATGTACATGTAGTACATTACATAAGATTCTCACATAGATAACAATGCACTTCATATAAATAAATAATATTAATAATAATAATAAAAGACTTTATTTCAGGTCGATAACACAAGTGGTCGACAGTAAAATGTACAATATTTACAAAAGTCTTCATGAAGACATAACATGGGAAGATGGTTATTTCATTCCTTTAAATATGTAATTAATAATATTTTACCTATATTTAGATAAGGTCACTGACATTATTTTATGTAAACATATCTAACGATAAGTTAACTGGGTATATATGCAAATATATAAATACATTAAATCAGTAAGGTTTTTGTACAAATATCATTTTATCGTTGAACGTATCCAATGTACAATTCTAATATTTATTTTATAACCAATGTGTACAAATATGTCAATTGATAATCCTACAAATTAAAATTATGACGATATATTCGAATCAATCAATAATGTGTAATGTCAAAATAAAGTAAATGGAACACAAATATTTTAACGGGAATATTACTAGCTGATGAGTGTCCTTGTTCGTAATAGGTCCACAGATAAGCAAAAGGTGAATTGCTTTCAAACCCGAACTAGATTGGAAATTAATTTGCGTCACACGTCGGACAAATTTTCCAGGTGTTGCCTATGGCAATCATCGACTACGGTTGATACAATGTCGATCTAATTGAGAGCAACAAATATTTGATACTTTGTGTTTGTTGAACAAATCGTTTAGTGCAATACCGATTAATCTTCCCCGGTATAGGTGGAGACATGTAATAAGTGAATTACAAGTAGATACACCGAGGTAATAGGAGGGGTTCATGATAAGTCATTGTGCCCTTAAACTGTGAACAAAGTTTACAACATGTTGCTTGACAAGATAATTGATTATTATCAAAGCGATAACAAACTAATTATATTTGAATGAGTATAACTAGTACTTAATAATGTTTTTCTATCACAGCTTGCTGTGTAATACTATTGAATCATATCTTGTACAGGTGGAGGCTTGTAGGAAAAAAAACAACGGTGCAAACTTAACTTTCAGCAATATTTGGACTGCATGTGGAAAGAACATTTCTGTTTCGTTTAAGTGTTGGGAAAAAATGCTTTTGTAACCATATCATTCCCTGCAACCTCTGCCAAGATAGCGTGGTAGTAACGTCTGTTTTCTCTCCCAAAAAAAAAAAAACCCGCAAACCAAGGACTAACTTACAAGACAGGGTGTCCAAAGCTGTAGGTTAATGGAGGCCATGGGCAAAGTTTAAGTCGGGATCTATCAAGGAAATATGTTATTTAGTTTTGTGATATGGTGGTTGTTGTTTTTGATTAACTTGTTTATCACCGGAGTTCTCGATCCGAGGTTGACATTACTGTGTGTCAGCTTATATTGATATTGCGGATATCATCGATGAAACAAGACGTTTACCCTTCCATCAGGCCTTTTTCTCCTTGTACTTTTTCACGGGTCTCTATGCAAATCATATCTTTACACATATTTTGCTCTTGTTTTATCAATTTAAGATGAAATAGCACTTTTGTGGAAACTCCATTATCCTCTTATTTAATATGACCAAGGCACCGAACTAAATACACGAGAATAAATGACAAAGAAAAGGAATCAACAGAATGTATTGCATACACATGATTGGATTTGCAAACCTCTGTTTTTGTTTGTTCTAATAGCTGCAACGTATGTGGTACTCCACCTGAATGACATTAAAGGGGATAATGACAACACTTACAAAAATAATATGGCGGACAAACACGACTGAACATGATTAAGTGAAATTAGATTAAATAGACACATTTATAAAATCTCTTTTGCTTCATACTATTTTGATTTCATCTTTCGTAAAGCGAAAGAAATAGCGTGCTTTCTATACATGTGTGGCAGGTAGATGTTTATCATTACCAAATGTATAATCAAATTTTAAAACGTGTATAAACTCGATTTGACTATATATTACATAATTTACTTTTTCTCACTTTCCGAATAGTATTTGA
>JAULCA010096305.1:1541-16341 GCA_032360845.1 Crassadoma gigantea | reverse complement strand
TGTCTACAGACTAGTCAGTCACACACAACCCTGCCTACAGACTTGTCAGTCACACACAACCATGTCTACAGACTAGTCAGTCACACACAACACTGTCTACAGACTAGTCAGTCGCACACAACCCTGTCTACAGACTAGTCAGTCGCACACAACCCTGTCTACAGACTAGTCAGTCACACACAACCCTGTCTACAGACTAGTCAGTCACATACAACCCTGTCTACAGACTTGTCAGTCACACAACCCTGCCTACAGACTATCCAGTCACACACAACACTGTTTACAGACTAGTCAGTCACATACAACCCTGTCTACAGACTATCCAGTCACACACAACACTGTCTAAAGACTAGTCAGTCACACAACCCTGTCTACAGACTAGTCAGTCACACAACCCTGCCTACAGACTATCCAGTCACATACAACCCTGTCTACAGACTAGTCAGTCACACAACCCTGTCTACAGACTAGTCAGTCACACGCAACACTGTCTACAGACTAGTCAGTCTTGCACAACCCTATTTACAGACTAGCCAATTGAACAGTTTTGCCTCAAGATTTGCCAGTGACAGGCATTTTCTACAGTATACCACAAGAATAACTCATGCTCAAGAGGGAGCTAAGGTGAAACAGATTGAGACAGTATTACAGAGTGGAAAGGTCAGAATAAGTTGATTAGTATCAGACAGCATATCCCTTTCTAGAACAAGACCAGCTATTTAAAGAAAAAAATCCAGTAGAAACGCTAGAAGTCAACTGAATATGACAAGCTTTTTCTGTGAAGAATTCTTTGCAACAACAGAAAATAATGCTTCCTACACTGTACAAGAAAAGGAGCATTCCAAAAATCCAATCAACTGTAGACTGGATTTGTAGTCTATACCTTATTTGGACCTTTTTGTTTATTTCTCCAATATCCTGACTTTTTTCCAACACAGAATGTGCATGGTATTTTAATATTTTATAGTTTATTTGCATTAAGATAAAAGTTTTTTTCCCCCCTTTCAGGTAACAGAAATAGTTATATAGCACAAGGTTTGTGTAATATGGAAATGATGAAAAACAGCTGAAAAAAGGATCAATCAATCCTGGGACATCATTCTTCTCTTACAAAAACGTATGTACATATTTACAAGAAGATTTATCAACAATGACAATAGATCATACAATAAATTTCATCGTATATAAAAAATCCTCTCACTTGTAAACCGTGTACACATACTGTACATTAACTTATTTAAACACAACAACAATGTCCAACTTGTTATTTCTTGTTTAGGATCAATTGAGAAATGTAAACCTCTACAATCCATTTTAATTGCCTTGTTTGTACAAAAACATCAAGAAACACATCTGCCTGTCATAATAGGCTGTATTATAATGGAAAAATTCTCTCCACACCACAGAAGTCCTGATCTAACATAGGAATGTAAATAACAAGTTTATAGATCTTCCACAGATGTTGAATGTACATTGGCATTAGATTATAGGTGTGTTTGGGACAGGACAGTGAGCCAAGGGGGAAAACTCTGGAACGTTCAAATATTCTTAAACAACAAGAGGCCTTGCTTCAACTATCATTATATAATCAATTATTTTGTGTATATTTACAAAGGGTCTAAATGGCCTCAACTAGGTCCCTAACTGTCACTCCGATACCATTACAAGTCACTAGGAGGAAGGGGAGATAATTTACTTTCTATATTGGAAGGGCAGATAACTCTATTAATTGATATTCTATTTTTTCTATACAGATATGTCTTCTTATGGTTTTTGAAATTCATATAAGGAATCTCAGATATTCTAAATCAAGTTCACTACAGACAAATTCTTTCACACTAATAAATAGAAATAACAGGGTAAACAACAACTTTCTTTAAATCAACCAAAATTCCCTGCCTAACGATAGAATGTATGGCTGATTCCTTGTAAGGCGGGAATAGTAAGAATAGAAACACTACCAAATAATGGTTATATAGATGTTTCTGTAATACTTTTAACATCGGAATGACTGAATGTCTTTGGGGGTGATTGTTTATGGGCGGGGTTTGTAGGAGCAAGGAGAGGAGACGGCTGCTTGGAAACAAGGGGCACATTTTCAAAGGAATGACTTTTAGTTTTAAAGGTAGGATCCAAGGGAGAGATGGGGGATCGTGGGGAGGGTATGTCAGACGATTTGGTCTTGATTCGAAACGATCTCTCATGGTTGTTGATCGCTTCCTCACAAATCGGGCGCGGGCCCTGATGACTTCGCGAACTACGCAAGCTGTGCAAACTGTGGAAACTGTGTATGCTACGTTTTTCTTCGAGGTCTTCCAGTGTGCTTTTAAATGCTCTCACTACTCGCAGCTGTCAAAGGAAGAAAGAGATTAAAATTTGGCTTTCAGAAAATAAGTATGAGAAAAAAACGAAGAAACTGAAGAAACACGACGACGATCCATTTTTTGTTTGCTATTTGCTTGTCTAGCAAACAAGAGGTAAGATGATAATGCAGACACATGTACTGATGAGCCGTGCTGGGACAAACGTACACGAGCCCGCAGACACATGTGCCTAACAACCAGACAGATTACCGCAGCTACAATCAGGCTACACTACACTGGACACAGAGGGCGGAGCGTGTGATCATACATGTAATACATGTACAGTTGATTGCGGTTGTCAGCTTAGGAATACACATACAACAGCGTCACATAACCACAGTAGCGTTGAGGTGGGCAGCTCAGGATTGGGGAATACACTAACGCCAACAAAACACAAATAGCATGGAAATAAAAAAGGAAAATGAAAAATAAGACAAGGAATGGAAGGGAAGGAAGTAATTCATGAGGTACAGTAACAGAACAGGATTATAACTGACCAAAGTACACCATCAGGAAGTCTGAGTACCGAGAAACTAAACTACCACCTAAAGGGTAGCAGGAAACACTACTAAATATATCCAGTCAAATAATAGTCACAAAACACTAAAACATCCTACAAATAAATGGGTTAGTAAACAAAATTCAGGTACATATGTATTCTGAGTATACACATACATATATATACAGCAATATCAAAACACAAATTCATGTATGTTTCATCATCTCACCCCAAAGGGAACAAAAACTTTATAATGGATGCATAGAGCATATCATCTTGTATACTACTCTAAATGCAAAAATGTTATAGAAACAGAAAAATTCAAAAAACCAAAATCATTTCTATCTACATTTTTAAAGATACAAGTTCAAAATTCTAGTTAGAAGAAAATGAAGCAAACCATTCCATTAAAATTAGTATTGTTGAAATAACCACGTTAGAATCACTCAGATGCACGGTAATGGAGAATTACACTAAAGTATACTCTTTTTCTGTTAATTTTACGAGACAAGAGACACTGCATGATAAGTAGCCATACATGTTTTAGTGCTTTTTAACACTTCTGTTTTATTACCTAAACAGATGAATAAATACAAATAATTCTAGTTTTTTCCCCTATCAAACACTCCAATTCATTTATCAAACTTTTCAGGCATTTTTGTACTGAACACTTATCATTCACAATATGACCAAAATTTGAGGTGTCTTGGTAGTGTTGAAGTCATTAAACACAAAATCAGTGAAATTAGTTTCAATTTGGGTTAAAATAAAAGACAAACAGAGGGTATGCAGCAACGGTGTCTCTGGTGTATAATTGTTTAGACTAAGACAACGACCAAAAGCAGCTTCACTTACCTGCTGTTGTAACCGAGTGAGTCCACGGACCCACAGGATCTGGCCGCGACGTCCACCCACGTCCATTTCCTGAGCATTGCTTTCGGGACCATCTGCGAAGTCGTGGCGGTCCGAAACTGGGGGGTGGGAACCCCAGCTGAACAGGTGTTTGGGCAGTCTGTGAGTTGGAATAGAGGTTATTACCTGTAAGGAAATAAAGACACATTAGACTACACCACTGGCATAAGCTTTTCCTCAATTCCTAACCTAATAAGATGTAAATATAGGATTGAATTATAATTACAGACCAATTTTAAGTGAATTTGACATATGAAATAGATTGATGTTTGAAATGAAGACTAAATTAACTATACTTGTTATTCAACATTTTCATTGATAATTCCAATCAGAATGTGCATATATAGTCACCATATTTCCATTAGATTACAATGTATTTCCTTCTTATATTACAATAAATGTCTAAAGGTTTGAATACAGCAAAAAAAATAAGAAACGAAAAAAAATATCAACAATTTCAGTTTTCAAGTTTTAAAGTAGCAGATCACTACAGCTTCTATCAACGAAACAGTTTATATAAACTGCCAGTGAAAGTGCTAACAAATGATTCAAGTCTCGGTATCTTGTTACTTACCTGCCCCCAAAGTAGAACTCCTAATCCCAAGAACACACACCAAAGCCACTGGTCTATAGAAAGACTTTTGGTTTTAAATGCATACCCTCCAAACTGAGTTATTACTATCTGCAATGAAGAGGGAAAAGATTTTCAAATAAATACTTGCTCTACTACAATAAAAACAAACTTTGAGTAAATATTTTTCAATAAAATACAGAACACCAAGTTAGCTTTGAAGCCAGTCAATAGAATATGTGACTGTTGAAAAATTAAATTAATTTCTTACATTTTTTACGTATTTTAGAATTTTTTTTTAGATTAATTGGAAACTGAAAAAAGAGTCCTGTTTAGGTTTGAAATGACAGAAACCAATAAGGATATGATAATTGAGTTTTGTAAATGTGTTTACACATCTTAATTGTGAAGTGTTGGCCCTGTGATTTTACATGCATACATACAATATCTGAGAAGGGGAAAAGAAAATAAGAGTGGTTTCCCCTTACCTGAGAAATAAAAGTTCCAATCCAGATGCCAATGAATACTGGGTTCCGCCTTAAACCCTCTATAATGTTACGCTGCCCATGAATTTTGCGAGCATTTATTTCATTACAAAGAGTCATCATTACAAATGTGTTGAAAATAATTGTAAAATGCTGGGTGGGGGGTGCGTGTAGGGAGCCTCCCCGACCATCGTCAATAGCAAATAAATCAGCTCCTGAATCACAAGAGAAACAAGTAAGTATTAATAAGTCTTTTTAAAAACATGAACATTATGAAACTTTGTTAAAATAGAGTTGGACCGTCCATACCACATTTGATGTTCTTTCTGTAGGCTCCTATTATAGATATGAAAATTGAAACATAGTTTTTCATGCATTTCTCGTAAAAAATTGGTTGGACTAAAGCTCGACCTAGAACAGCTTAAAAATGATTTGAGAAAAAAACCCAAATTTTTCAGAAAACAGAAACTAACTCTTTCACCCCTAGGTAACTTAAGAGGACTCATCCATGAATTCATTGAATGAGTCCATTATGGTCTACAGTGGTGAAAGGGCTAAGCAAATCAAAAAGAAGAAAGTCTGATTAAATTATCTTTGATTACTTTTGACAGCATATAACAAATATTTTTCATATTAAATTTGAATAAAACTTTGTTATTTTATCACCGAACAACACTCAATTACAGTAAAATGAAGCATGCCTTTTGAAAACGCATTGGAAATTTGGTTTCTAATTTAAAATTCAAAGAAATCCAACTCATTGAAGCAGCTAGCAGTAAACCACGTACCTGCAAAGAGGATAGTAAAAATAACTATTAGTTGGTAGACTGCGTGACCAATGATATTTTTTGTCATGGTTCTAGAGATGAGGGCTTTTGTGCGACCATAGGGACGCCTGTTGAGCAGTTCCTCGCTGGGCAGCTCGGTGGCGAGAGCTAGGGAGGCCAGCGTGTCCATGATCAGGTTTACCCACAACATCTGGATGGCCTTCAGGGGACTGTCCTGTTGGGGTAGACAACAACACGTCATTATTACCGAATTCAAAAATGTAATAATATGTTTGCTTGGAATTTTTGCCACAGTTTAACTTTTGCCTTTTTGACAATTGTAGTGAGGACAAACTTATTATTGCAACAAATATTAGTAAATAACTTTTGCCTTTTTGTCAATTGTAGTGAGGACAAATTTATTATTGTAACAAATATTACTAAATAATATACAATGTAATTAGATGCGAAAGTGAAATTAACCCTTGGCAAAATTTGATTAGCATATTAATTGGCTAATTTTTCAAAATCCACTGATAAAGGTTACTTAATAATTAACTTGAATCCATTGTGGTCTACAGTGGTGAAAGGGTTAAAAAAGTGTGTGATGGATCTTACATTGATGATGCAGGCACCAAAAAATGCCACAAGGACAGCAACAACATTGACGGTGAGCTGGAACTGGAGGAACTTAGCAATGCTGTCGTACACGTTTCGGCCCCACATAACAGCCTTGACGATACTCGTGAAGTTGTCATCAGTCAGGATGATGTCCGACGCTTCCTTTGCCACATCCGTACCTGACAGACCCTATACAGGTAAGAAAGCAATAGAGGTTTTGAAAAACAAGAATAGAATTTATATGTTGATACATGTACATAAACTTTGTCATACAGTGGAAAATTCTGATACCAAAAGAAAAGGTAACATACTCTACATACCTGATCGAAACAAGTTGTATATTGAAAGGAAGTGCCATGACACATACCTGAATTTGTTATAAAGGTGGCGATTCAAATTATCAAAGTTCATTTTAACTAGAAGGACTATGTAAGACAACAGATATTTTGTCATGAGACCTTTGAAAATAATCCGAAATAGTTTTATACGGTGAGGGAACAAACCAATAAACCTACCATAGCAAAGCCAACATCAGCCTTTTTGAGAGCAGGACCATCGTTGGTGCCGTCACCTGTGACTGCCACTACCTCTCTGTTAGACGAGATCTTACTGTCGATGATTCCCTTGACCAGTACATATTTGTCCTGAGGGGATGACCGGGCAAGCACCCTCAATTTCGGCCACACCTTATCCAGCAGTTCTTGGCTCACCTTGTAACATAAATGTTCAGCTTTTAATCTCAATCTACACATTTCACTGTTTTATTGTAAGAAACAATTATTTTTGAACATCACAGTTATTCTTAGCAGTAAGACAAATTGATTGGATAACTGGGTACTTCCAGTGTGAGCCCACATTGGGTGATGTTACATAGCCTTCAGAATGTAAAAGTCAATGAAAAAGGGAAAGAAACAAACTGCAAAGTCATTTCTAATTTGCAAACTTTTCACTGTATACAACAGAATCCAGTTTTGAATTCACTCTTTGGTTTCTCTTCCATTAATATTGATTATTACCAGTATTTCATTGGTCGTATTGGGTGATAATTGTACACATTATTTTATGTTAATGTTGACAATATCACCATATCATAAAGAACTAAAAACATTACAAGAAACTCTGAATTTTAAAGACTTACTTCACATACTGAGGATATAAATATCATGTGTATGAGCAAGAATGCTTAATTCTCAAAACTATATAACACCAAATGACATTCTGAATTAATGTAAATTTATTTCCCTGATGCTGGTACATGATACAGGCCTATTGTCTCTGATGCGATTGTTGAACTCCTTGCCTTCCATGACTATATATACTTTATAACACCAAATGAAGAGTTCTTAATTAACGTATGATACAGGCTTAGAGTACTGACCTCTCCAGTGTTGTCCCTGATGCGCTTGTTAAACTCCTTGCCTTCCATGACAAGGAACTCCTCGCCAGGCTTCAGGATACCACACTTTGTGGCGATGGAGCGTGCCGTGTTCACGTTGTCTCCTGTAACCATTCTCACAGTGATACCAGATCGCTGACACTTCTTGATGGCATTGGGCACCTGTCAGGGTCAAAGGTCAAAGTGAAAGTTCTTTAAACAAATTTAATGACATATATCTTCCTACATACTCAAGATTCTGTCAAACATATTTCAAAGAGCAATGTAAAATTCATGTCTTCAAACAGTGACGTGAACTCTTTGAGAACCTGTGGATAAGACATTCAATGGTGTGTCTCTGACCCCGTCTTTACAATTACCCAACTCTGATCAGAAACCAGAACCATAATAACTGTTCTCCCTTTTCAAGCCGCAGAGTGAAAGTAACTTGATAAACAGGTGAGAGATGTTTAATCTTACCTCAGGTCTGACAGGGTCCTCAATGCCAACAATCAGTATACAGGTAAGTCCGGACACGACTACATCCTCGTTCTCCCAATCTGGGTCCTTCTCTATAGCTACCTCATGATCAGCAGCCTCGCCTCCTGCAGAAACATACAATATTGACAAGGTTGAAGGCCAAAATTAAGACAAAATGTTCACGAAACAGTGTTAAGAAAGAGACACAGAAATACAGTGAAAGAAACTGTCATCAGAGCCATCACTTAGAGGACAAATATACCCATTTGGAGTGGGGCATTTTAGTGAGGTTTTCTTATTTTAACAAATCTAAATCTATACATCTAGTCAACACTATAAATGTATGAACTCTGCACAGGTGAGCTAAAATATTCATGTTTCCAGTAACCTTATAAAATATTTATGCCACCTAATTTGATTTTATGTCAAGTCAGATTAATAACCTACACAAGTACATTTTTGAAATTAACATTTTCTCTTCCTACCCTCCCATTCGATTTAGTCACCACATTTTTCAGTTTTTGGTTGGCCTGAGTTTCCCACAATACAGTACATTTTACGGGGTCCACTTCCCTTCTAGTTTTCTTGTTGTACTTATCCCCACACAAACTAAGGTACTGACCCTTGACGAAATCCTTGTAAGCCAAACAGATGGTTCGAAGTCCATCACTGGCCATCGGCTCAATGACATTGCTGACCAGTCTCTCCTGTTCTTCTAAGGTGAACTCTCGCGGGATGCCCTTGCAGTCGAGGATGAAATCACATCTGTAAACAAAGTCAATATCTGTCAGTCACCAAACATTTACCTTATTGTCTATCATGGTTAAAATTCTCTTTACCTACCATAAAAAACTTTTCTTTATTTTTTACATGATTTATTTGCACAACTACCCTTATAACTAGTCAAGGATTTTGATTTGTTCAATAACCAATAACTGATATATGATCAATGTTTTAAATCACTTGAAAAAACACTTGTCAAAGATTTTTGAGTTCATGACTGCCGCAAGTTCATCTTTTAAACTTTGAAAGAAGACAGGAAAGATGTTGTATTCTTACTTCTTTAGTACAATTTCCGAGGCTCCTTTTGTAAACAGTCTGTAACCTGCTCCTCCAGTTTTTGGTACGACTGTACTCATGGACTTGCGGATAGAGTTGAATGTATAGACTTTAGTTAGTGAACCTTCTGGCATTTCATTTCTGACATCTTCATAGCTCTGCTTCATGTCGAGAACAAAACCGAGCAAGGCACACTCTGTCTTGTTGCCGATCTGGTCAGGTAAGCCACCATCCTTGGATGGCATAATGCGAGATGTGTAGCCGCTATTTATAGCAATTCCAGGGACGATGACCTCCTTGTAAGTGTCCCCAAAGGTGGCATAGTTTGGAACTTGTTTGTAGTGGACACCTGTAACAGAGAAATGTCGTTTACTTAATTTGGTTGTCTGCTGTATCAAAATGTCTGTAACTGATCATAAAATACAGTGAAAATGTGTTTCTGTAATAACCCAGTGTTTTATAGAGTGAAGAAATATGCTATGATGATAACTTAACTGTTAATCCTTTCATATTAGGATTACTTGCTAATTCATAGGTGAAACTATTTACAGACAAATTCATCTATGAAATAATTTATAGAAATATTCACAGATGAATTTGCTGTGACATCTTCCATTGATAAATTTATCTGTATCTCATTTACGGAAGAATCAATCTGTGACATCATCTATTGTCCAATTCATACTGCTTTAATAATTGTCAAATGGCATGTCATCCTCCACCATTTTAGCAATGTTTCGTTCATCACTTTAGCTGCAACTGTGCAACAAGCACCTAGGCTGGATCTCTGGCAAACCAAGTGTGCCTGTCAATACACATTAGCTGTGTCATGTATCTGCAACCAGACTTGATGTGAATAGAGGTGATATCAATTAACCAATGACTGGCTCCTGCTTCAGCCCTCGATACTCTGTCACCAGATTCACTCTGACACTGGGGAATGGCATCAGAACAAACTGTCGCCTAGCATTACGTGACGTTGCGATTTGATCCAAGATTGTGCCCAACACTTCCTAGTAGTCCATCAAAGAAAACACATCTGACATTATGTTACGCAATACAGCTAGGGAGGGCATTCACTTGTGCTTGAGACATTCTACCATCTTAATAACAGCTACAGGGAAATCAGATGAGAATTTGCATGATTTGACAGCAAGCTCTCAATATTCAAACAATCTTTTTTAAAACAGGAATTGAAAAAAAATATCAATGACAGCTATCAGATGCAATACAAGTGTTTACCATACACAGATGACACTTATGAAATGTTTATGTTAAATAGAGGTCTGCTTTCAATATTGAAATGTTATCGAGTCAAATAGAGAGAGAAAAAAATTGAGGAAACCTGCAATATGTTCATAATACAGGGAAGGTTTGCATCAAAGGGAGCTCAAATTTACACATTCTATTAATTTACATGTCATTTACATGGATTCCCGCACTATTAAACAAACTTTGTGATTTAATTTTGAGACACTTTAGACTTTCTTTGGAAGGGTTTCATGCTAAAATAGCAATGGTTATGTTGACAAGCAGACACACAGATCAATATTATACACTTCTGACTTCTGACAAGGTATAACAGGTAACACTTCTGACAAGGTATGACAGATAACAGACTCAGTAACGACCACAACTCAGGGGGACAATACTGTTAAACACCAGCCTTAATTGATTCATTTACCTACAACTGACCATTATCACCATGTATTATTTTGTTCAGCCTTGAGTATATGCCGTTCGCTAGGTGTCTACTCCCGTACTTGCCATACCGATGTATGTCAATAGGTATATGTGATACTGTGAAATAGGCATTTACCCTGAATGTTATAGTCTACACAGCTGTATAGTTGGGTACTATTTACCCTGAATGTATTAGTATACACATCTGTAAAAATGAGTACCGTTTACCCTGAATGCTGTAGTCTACACAGCTGTATAAATGGATAGGATTTACCCTAAATGTATTAGTCTACACAGCTATATAAAGGGGTACCATTTACCCTGCATGTTGTAGTCTACACAGCTGTATAAATGGGTACGATTTTTCCTGAATGTATTAGTCTATGCAACAGTTTAATGAGTACCATATACGCTGAAAGCTGTAGATGGATAGTGACATGTTCAACATTATTGTATAGAACTTACAGGAATGTGTATTGTTGAACTAATGTATAGAGAGGTATACTACAGGAGTGTAGAACTAACATATTATCTTATTTACTATGGGGACCCAATACAGGTGTCAATCTGTCCATGATTATGTGAAATGTTTTATTTTGCTGTATAAAATGTTGCCTCGCATTATGTGACAAATGTTGGCAGAAAAACTGCCAATCACCGTGGCAGATCAATAGGGTCACAGAGGCTCTCATTAACACTGGCTTGGGTTTCGTAGCTATAATTAGCCACTAAGTGTGCACGGTAAGAGCCTTGCTTTACGTCAATCAATCACATTATGCTGCACACATCGACAAGCTGTGACGCTGGGGATGTATTTACACCGTTGTTGTCCCAAGACCTGAGAGGGAGTTACCTACAGATAGCTTCCCAGATACCAATGCTGAACATAACCTCACACACCCAATACCAACAACTCAAGAACCCTCTGTGGCAGCCTGGTTTTGTTTATTGAATGAGCGATCAGCATGTTGGTGCTAAATCTGACACTGGAGTGAACTATAGTGCAGTGTACCCTTTCTGTGACCTTCAAATTGTACTGCTGATGAGTAAACATGTTGTTGTTCTTAACAGAATGTCTCAAGTCGAAATCAAATATTGAATTTTACTAAATCATTATCAAGTTCAGACAAATCTACTTGGTGTGAACTTCGGGTTATAAAATGCCAAGTATCAGCAAGCACAATTTTCTTTAAGACTCTAAGTATACAGCCTTAATGTTATCTAAACTATGAATAACCCTTCATTGTATCTATATAGCCAATGTCACTGTTCTGACAAAAATATGCAAAGTTAAGATCATCAAATAAACAGCTATTTTTCCAAGTTACTATCCAATGAATGTTTCAGCAAATGTTATTATGATTCTATAAACCAAATTGCTATTGGTGACTGACAAACTTAATAAGGCCGTGTACAGCATTATTTTAGTTTGTCAACTGTAGCTATTCAGTTTTAGCACCACACCACCATTTGTTTAAACATTTATCACTTATATTTACACTTTAATATAGTAGTTATTCCTATTTTGCTATTTCCTGATGTTATAATAATGTTCTAGGAACGGTAAAGACAGTCCGTCACAATAAGTCTGAGCCATCACAATGGTCACCTGACAAAATGGTGTTACATCTTCACACCATGATTTACAATGTCAATAAGTTACACTGGGATGTTTGTCATTTCACACTTATACATTTCCTTTATCTTCTTTCAATTTGCCTTGTAAAAGTCTAAAATATTTTGCACAATAATTCAAATAAAATGTCCTCTACATGTTTACAATTTAAGGACGTTTCAACATCACCAAGGACCCTGACTATCAGTTATCGACTATCAGCTGTCTATATTGTGGTGAAGTGTACTTACCGCCAATGTAGCTCTGGACAACGGTCATTCTGTTGGTAGTAAGTGTGCCGGTTTTATCAGAACAAATAGCAGTGGCATTACCCATGGTTTCACAGGCGTCCAAATGTCGTACCAAGTTGTTGTCGTGCATCATTTTCTGCAATATATCAAACATTGATATGACTGATCTGCTGTATCATACAAATATTCTCAATGACTGATTTTCAACATTTAAAATATTTGATTTAATTGCTTAACTTAGGAGAGCAGGCGAGAACTAGAACGAATTGAAACACTTACTCTGACAGAGTAGGCGAGGGCGAGCGTGACGGCGAGGGGCAAACCTTCTGGTACGGCCACAACAAGGACTGTTACACCGATGATAAAGTAACTGACAAACTGCTCTATGTATTCAGCTGTCTTATCACTTGTCCACGAGTTATCTTTGGTGACAAATTCAGTGATACAAAATTTGATGATGAGCACAAGCACTGTCACCACGGCAATAGCAGTACCTGTAACAAAAACAATATACGGTTACCATAGCAATAGCAGTACCTGTAACAAAAACGATATACGGTTACCATAGCAATAGCAGTACCTGTAACAAAAACGATATATGGTTACCATAGCAATAGCAGTACCTGTAACAAAAACGATATACGGTTATCATAGCAATAGCAGTACCTGTAACAAAAACGATATATGGTTTTCATAGCAATAGCCATTTGAAATAATAATTCTTGCCTATGATCTGCTTTAACCAGCATTGCACATATCAGAGAAACTAACTTAAACTCAAAAACTCAATGTTGATAGAGATGCTGACAAAGTCAATCGACCATGAAAACTAGGCCGCATTCAGCATTTGACGCATGTGTAGAGATGTACTGCCTAAGATGCATCTAGGTGAAATAACATTACGCTCTGGACAAACTTCTGTATAAGAAATAATCATAGGGCCATAACTCTGTAAATAATGGGGCACGAGACCTAATTTCAGTGCACTGCACACCTGCTGTGAGTGATGCAGGTATACCTCAAATTTCATCAAGATTTCTTTAATGGTTTAAAACTAATGGCCCAGACAAGTTGTGATTAGAAGAACCAGTACTAGTAATATGTCTCGCTTCCATTCAAGTGGAGACATAATAAGTAACTCAGGACACAAGCAGCCTGCATTGATGTTTTTTTTCCCAACAATTTCTCAGCCTTGGTGTAAATTGCACCACATACACACAAACATTGATGATACTTTATCACAGTACAGCAAAAAGGTATACTGGTCAGAATAATAATGAGACATATTCAGTTACAGTGGAATGGTATGTTGGTCTATAAGATGTTTATTAAGAGTATAGAAGCACTGTACATTTGTCTTTACAACATCCCTTTATATTCTAGTACAGTCTAAATATAAACGGGTTCATACAAATATTACAACATATCGTAATGAAGTGGAACTGTTTGTTTATCAATTACTCCATCCTATTAGTTGAAATGTATGCTGGTCCATACAATAGTATATTCAGAAATATCCTTTTACAGTATATCTGTATGTTTATTCAGAAGATAATACAATAGATCTAAATACGGTGTGACTCTATGTAGGTATATACATCTGACTATAGTCGAGATACTAAAACACAAATCAACTACAGCACTAAGATTTGATATAATATATCGGTACACTCACCTTGTACAAAACAGTTTAAACCAATAATTCTACATCACTGATACAAGACTTCATAATAACTACAGCAAACTATTAACTTTGAGATACCTAAGTTGTAATTGAAAGCGAGAAGTTTGACTTTTGCCAAAGGCAATGTTTATATGTAGTAACAGCTATAATTGTTTAACAATGATAAGGTCATTTAGGTTACACATGGTCACTCGGTCAAATCAAAACATCACACATAGAAAGTCAATAAATAGCTCCAGGTCACTAAAATTTCCTCAGGTTATATCGGAGCCTAGTTATTATGTATGTAACAGATATGATAGACAAGTGGTTTTATCATATACCCATCATAGTATTATGATATTGTATGAGGAGGTCCGTCCATTAGTTTTTGCCTGTTTGAGCAATCTTGTGTACTATTCCATATGGCTATGGTAGAACACCTTGTGGAGGACA
>JAULCA010096195.1:0-16349 GCA_032360845.1 Crassadoma gigantea | reverse complement strand
CGCCCGTTGTCAGTATAATGTGACCGGGTGGGATGTCCTGCTGGGTGTCTTCGGCAGTATGTTTCAGTGAGGTAGCATCGGCATTAGTTCCGCGCTCTCACAAGTAGACAAAAATACACACACATACACAACACGCATGCACCTTGCACACAGGGGAGGCCGTCCTTTAATGATCTTAGCTGTTAATAGGACGTTAAACAAAATAAATCCAAACCAAACTGTTTGGGGACGCAACTCTTACTGATCACGCGGTTAATTAATCTATAAATCAGTACCATTTACGAAAACATTGTAAAATGTGTCGAACTCCATCGGGACAACTTCTTCACAGTGCCTCTGCCTCTGCCAAAATGCATACAAAATCCCCGGTAACTAGGTCAGTCATTTTGTTTGCGAACATTAATGTTGTAGTAAGTAGGAATATGACCCGATTCCCACAGTGGCAAGCCTCATCTGTATGTTTATTGAACGGCAATTTTGCACGGAAATCGCCTTTATTATATATCAAACTATATAACGGTAAAGCGTTCTATGAATGTTAGTTGTTTCAAAGTTTATAGTGTGAGTGGGATGGTAGGCTATTTATGAAGTTTTTTATAAACATGTTTTACATAGAGTAATTCACTAGGTTGGATATTTGAGAGATAAATGCTAGACATCCATGTATATATTGTTGTACGGTTACATAGAATGTTTAACTGGGAAGTATATTTGGGTTTATACAGCATTTGTTAATATAAAGATTGCCCACGTTGATTTATCGACATTATACACTGTATGACATCGATTTTACCTAACTTGATATTTTTTTATAAATGCTATTTGTAAATATTTTCACTGAGTTGATAACAAAGTTTCTCTTTATACACAAACAATGTACACATTAAACGTGTCGCAAAGTTTCAAGACCGACTGGTCTTTTTGTCAAGCCATGGCTATATGAACAATTTGTGTTGTTTACCTGTACATCGATGTGACGAAATTGTATGTTGCATGTCATTTGATAATGTTTACCCCCTGTATCGGATTGGTAACTTGACCCGGGACGTTCCGCCTACTAACATTGACTTTGTCATCACTTCCATCAACACAAAGTTTTTGCGTTAAAATTAGGTTCTTTGATTTTTGCATCGATGGTCAAAGCGGGGCATATGCGATCCATATCAGACCGAATGGCTTGTTGTATGTTGTTCAATTTCAACTAGTTTGGCAATGTTGTAATCGTCGATGTGATTTTGTGATATTGTATCTAATAATTATATTAGGATTACGATATGTCAAAAAAGGGAATAATCACGAAATGTGCGTCATACGATTGATATAAAAAAGGGTATCCCCCGATATGTCATGCATGGAAATGTGTGGATACACCTTTCTGGAGTAAGAGGAATTGTAATCTGAAGCTCGCGTTCATGTAGACAGCACGTTAGAGTAAAGCGTGATGAAGCTGTTTAAATGTACATTTACAGGCAGTTAGTTAGATCTAGACATGTCAATGATGCAATATTTTTAGTCACCCATCAGGGAACCCAAGCGGGTACTTTTTATTTCGGTTTCAGTCCTAGATTTTCCTTCTGTTGCCGACCACGATAAGGAAGTTTCGTGTGTTTGCTTCTGTCGCTCATTACAAGCCCTTGGTTAACTCATTTATCGATTTTCCGTTAAAAAGCCACAAATCTTACATACAAACTTTAGGCGTTCCAACTTTAAACCTGAAGATACTCCGAATACGAACCAGGCACTTTTGAGGTCCCCGAATGTGTAGACTGTATTAAGCATGTTGGTATTGATTGATTTAGATAATTCATGTTTGAATTACAACTTTATTTGCAAAAAATTCTTTTTAAACCATTATAGAGTCTCATGTAGAAAAGCTCAATAACGTCTCTTTTTCTTAATCATTTCACGGCAAGGCTCGCATTTGTGGTCAATGGCAAAAGTAAAACACGATTTGAAACTATTCTGTGCGAAAAATGCGATAAGGGACCTTTGTTTCAGTCACTGACGACAGTAAAATGTTAAAGCGATAAGTGTTTCTACAGTAATTGTTACAGATAAATTTAGCCCAAAGACATCTCTATGTACTACGATATCCCGGCTGATTTGTCGATGAATGGATAGTTCAGGTATTGGAACTATTTTTTTGTTTTAACAAACTGGTCACCTGTACACTCAACGACTGATATCAAATTCGCCAATTGTGAAATTATTGCTATATTGTCTAGGTCCAGGGGTTGCTCTTTGAAAAAATAATAGGGTAAGTTAGGGGCGGGCTAAAGAATATTTTAATATGGTAAGAGTAGATAAACCTTACGAAATGATGCAAGGCAATAACGAGACACGGGTATATTTTCACACTGGACGCAGCTGAAATATTTTAACGACTCTCTTTTGTAGTTTTCAGGGCACTTAAAATGGCATACATAACTGAAATTGTGTCATTCTTGCACTCTGATCGAGACGACATTTGCCGATAGTTATATATGTGTCACTGATGAATAATTGTCTTTGTGAACATATTAACATTTTTACCAGCAATTTCTTTACTGAGATTGTCAACTGATAATATTGAGATAAATAACCACCACTACAGGACTGTTGATAGGGATTCTTATCAAATCTTAGTTTTGATGAAATTCATTTCCTCCAATATGCATGTTCAGTTCTCTTATTTAATTTCATTTATATTTTAAAAGGTGAAATACCTCATCCTAGCACTTTGGGTTGTTTGAATGTGGGAGGCTTCGCATTTTGGATGCAGAAGGTCATGGAATGTAACAGAAATAACAAAAAAAATATGAAATTACTTGCCGTGTTTGTGTTTTATGGTCATAAATTATACAACATTTATTTTTCAAGTAAATCAACCACATGCTTTCTTATGATATCCATATTTTGCGTGGTTACAGCGTGTATGCATATACACCTGGTCACTGTTAGATCATTTTGATTGACAGGTTGAAATCTGTCAGTTGTAGCTTGGTCAATAATATTTTATACTGAAAATAATCTTACAGGATAAGTGGTGCTTTCATATCATTTTGACATACATGTATGTCTTTTTTTATTTTCTAATATTTGGAACTGTGACATTGAGAAACAAATATCACTGATTAAGTAACCAAGGATAAATTATCTTTGATATATCATTATATGTTATGAACTGAAAATAAACTGAATATATTCTATTTATTTTAACCCTTTCTACACATAACTGATATTAAAATATGTACGCTACATAGTGTAAAACGCTATGTTTTTCCAAAGCACATTGTGCTACCTTATACCCGAAAATCTGGCCAAGAGAACAGTTCCTCTCTTCGTTGGTAAAATCCATTATCTCCTTTCACATTAAATTACCGTATACTTTAGGATTTTAACAATTGTTTGCTGTTATGATAAATTCGCCTTCTCTATCTATGGAGGGCAAAAGGGGCAAATATTTAACTACAGCGAAATCCCGGTAAACAGTAGATTGGTTGTTCCTTTTATTGCTGGAATTTAAATATGTGTTAATATTAAGTAAGCTTACAGTATCCATCTCCTTGGTAACAAACAAACCATGACAACATACAGGTTATCAGTTATTAACTTTTATTTAGTTGAACATGTAGCTATATAAACAAGTCAAAATCACCGACAGGAAGCTGATGCAAATATCATTTTACATGCCCATGTGTCACATATTAAGTGAAACAGAATTGCAATGATAAATAATATAAAATAATGATTTTCTTATTTTTAACAAAATGAAGCGTAAGGACAACATCAACAAAAATGTATAGCATTTAGCAGATATCGATGGGGGTTATAATTAAAGTGACGTCAGAATACTTTAGTGATGTCTCCAAGTAAATATCACAATTCCCTGGCCTTCCAATAATTAGTATATGACCAATGAGAATGTAGGAACACTGTCATGTTTCAAGGTTCAAAAATATTATATATATAATGTATAGATCTATAATTTGTATGACTCAAGTGTCTCATCACAGTTTCGTTCTCGCTAATATTTTGTAAATTTCAAAGTGGAAAACATGATATACTATTGCATAAGAATACTTACACTTTTTTAATTTTTCTTCATGGAAGCTTTTGCCTTTAACAAAAAAAAAATGCAAACTGCATAAATTCAGTGGCCAATTCCGGAAATTGTATATGTAGCATGTGTTACTCCAACAGTTTTTCTTTTTGTCATTGATATTCTGTAAACACACTCCCACCTCCCCGACAACTACCTGGCCTTCAATTTGACCTTTCACTTCTCACAGCTGTAATGTAAAGCTGAACGATGTTAGGGTACGGTAGTTAAGTTTAAATGTTTAAGATTCTTCGTGTAAAACAAATGTGGAGACCAAATTTTTAAGCCCAAGGTTTAACAAGCCCTCTTAAAGATGTTATAGGCACTCTAAATTGAAACCACGCTAGTTAAAGAGAAATCAACAAAGTAACATTTTTAATGAATAAGTTTCAATATATTGTTCCTTGCTGATTGAACGAAACGGAACGAGGGAATAACGGAACGAAACGAAAGCTCGACTCGGATTGGGACGGAGCGAAACAGAAAGATTACGGTAGCGGGTTTTAAATGGAACGAAGCAGAATGAAACGAAAAAAACAGTCTGCGACGGAAACGGAACGAATTGAATCTTGAGAACGAGGTAAAATGAAAACGCAAATTAAATGGGATGAAAACGGAATGAAAACGCAAAATCTGTCAACTGAAGCGCTGACATCCCTGTAATTGACAGCCATCTTTGATTTGGTTTAAATGATCAAAGCAAGGATGATGCTGGAAAATTAGAGAAAATATTTCAGAAAATCATTTCATGTTCAGATCAAGGAGGGCAGGGGTATATATATAATTTTGGCCTATTATCCAATACTCTGGTTTCCGTTTGGACAGCGTGTGTCCTGTGTTAGAAAAGTGTCTGTCTCGCGGCTGGTTATCATCCATAATGCTTTTGTCTTTTTTGGCTGAATCAGCCTTAGCGGTCACATCGAATTGATCGGTTTTAAGGCCGACTTTGCATTCTTGTACTGCCCTATCAACCATTGATGGAACGTCACGGATGATTGCCAGCTGTTTATAACTACTGTCAGCATCCATCCTTGACGTTCTATGAGTCATTAACGTTAATCAACAATGGTGTCATTGAGTCAAGACATAAACATCGTTTAAATATCAAAGCTTTCTCCCATTGTCTGTCCCTTACTCTAGCGGTGAATCAAGGCACTAGTGTATTGTTCTTTTGATATTTACAGCTATAAAGCAAAAATGGAGCAGTTATATATCTACAGTACAGTTGGTAACTTACGGAAGGGTGGGGTTATTGGGGATAAATCACAATTTTCACTTCCTGTTCCTGGGGAATTGAGAGTTTGTTTGCCCGCAGGGCTTTCACATTGGTACAGAAAAAAATTCGTTTAGACAAAATACTTATGTGTGTAAAGTAATAAGTGTCTTCCAAATAACTAATAACTGGGTGTTTCTATATCTATGCAGGGCTCTGAAAATCCATTATCGATGACGAATTAAGGCAAGTGTATAACATGGCGAATATTGTATTGCAAAATAATAATTAAACTGGGTTGCAGATTATGTGACTTAGCAAGTTTTGGTGTAAGAGATGTTCAGCAATAAAGGAAGACTGGAGGATTTGTAAATCGCATAAAAATGCAGAGTGGCCAACCGGCTTATTACTCCTAGGCTTTCGGAAGTGCATTAGTATTCTCTTCAATTTGGTAAGTTATAATGAACAGGAGATAGATTATGTATCACACCCATTAAGTATTAAGTTTGACATTTTAATGACAACCAACTTATCAATATGTGGTGACCACTTTTAACTCCTCTCTATGCTGGGTTTTTTTTACAACATGAACAATAATGAATATATTTAGTGTGGTCATATAACAAAACAGTGGTATATCAAAGATGGCTGGCATTGTGTGAACAGGGGGGATACTCACAATTCAGCCCTCTCCCTACATTTCATCCCACGATGTCACAACTAATAATGATATACCAGTTGCACTTTAAAGTTCATATAAGCTAATAAGAATAATACTCATATGATGAGACAAATTTTTAGCGTCAATTACAATAATATACAATTAAAATATATATGTAGTTCCTTATCAAATAATAATTTAACTATATTTTTTTCTGTCATATGAAAAAGCCATAATGCGAAGACTTTGAAGACAATTCTTAAAGTGTTTCCGTTTTACTCCTGACGGTAATTGTTACAATAGAAAACCCGATATTTCCCCTGCAATAATGGTTGTTTAGGTATCAAAAACCGTCTGCTTAAAAATGAAAAATAAACAAAAATCATCTTAATAGAACAATTGTCAATTCAGTATAATAATAAAAACCAGGAGTAAAAATATGTTTGAACAGAAATGAGATAAATAATGTAATGTATATTTACAAATGAATTTCGATGCTTAACTATACATGCTATATAATATAATCGTCTACACGTTGTGTCATTACCATTTTATGAATGTTTAAATAAAATCTGTCAGTTAATAGCGACAGAATAAAATCTCCTTAAAAACTTAGAAAGTTGTCAATACTCTAAAAAAACAATCACCTATATACACAAAATATACCGTAAGCAACAAGTGACCATTTTAAAGAGGTTTCAGTGAGTACCTTCACACTCAAATATGGCATTTAAAAAAGGGGTGTATTTCCCAAATTTTGAATCCCATTCCGTCACCAACTGTTATGTAAATATAATTTAGTTCTATACAGGACATAATTATTGTGTCCTTTACAACCCATCAAAATGAAACTCTTTCATGTGTATCTTCTTATCATTTCCCGCCTTTGAAAACAAATCTCAACAAATCTCACCTTTAATATTTGCATACTACTCATACTGACTTTTACTCATTTTGTGTTTCTTAACGAGACGCAAAACTATTACGTTTTTGGTTCCAAAAGTTGTTCTGATGGGGTCAATAGCCTCATATTACAAGTTTAAGATGGGTAATTCTGTAAACTTAAACCCCTTTTACAAATGTTTTTCTTTTTCAAATTGCAGTTAATCTAGAATATTAAAATAATCATTAAAAATAATATGGTTACATATATAATTATGTTTTTTTTACAAAAAAGACGATATAAATCTGTTTTGTTTACGTGAAGGTCTATTTCCGTTTGTTATAGTTAAGAAACCAAAAATGTTGCATGTATTTTGGGTGAAGTAACACGTGTTTTACCCAATCTATGCGCTAAAGGTGTCAAATGAGTCTGTTCTTTGGGACCCCTGAACTGCATTTGACCTGTTGTGCTGGCCAGTCACGTACTGCATATCAATGTGCTAGTTAAACAGAGTACAGAACACATTTTCAGAGACTGGAATGTGATCATGACGAAAGCTGGCACAAGTCGTACTTGATTCATTTACACCGCTAGTTCAATAGGTGAATAATTGAACAGTATCAAAGTAATAAACCCGAATACTTTTTACATTTCAAATAATAAACATTAAAGCATCAGAATGTCGATTTTGAATTTTTGAAAAAATAATTTTCATTGTCAATCATAACTGGAAATTATAAAAACCACGCAAGTAAACGAGAAAAATAAGGAAAAAATTCATCAATTCTACCTGTTTATCAAATAAACAATTTGCAACACCTTTACAATCCAAATTTTCTAGAAAAAATATATCTATATAATAAATAGGTGAAATGAAATATCAAATAATTGATTTGATAGTTTTTCACCTCGTGAGAACATTTGATATTTCCCTTGTACCCAATCTATAACTGTATAATTTTGCATATATATATAGATCCAGTGGATGAGCTAATGGTAGAGAGTCTAATCTTATATAAATGTGTTCGCACATATGTTTACGTGTGGATAAAATTGTGAAGTTATTTAAGATTTTAAGAACAAAACACAATACAAAAACGTACAAGGATTAAAATACCAATGCATCTAATCTTCCTGTAAAGTTTCTATAGATTGAATTTGCTCCAATTATGTGTTATCATGTTATGTACAATGTAATGCTCTTAAAATGACGTAGTGCTATTTATAAAGTTATAATACATTTATATTATAATCACAAAACTGACCAATTTTACTATGTCATACAACCATGTAATTAATATGGTATTACACACGTGTAATAAAACCTAAAGGAGCTGTGATTGGTCAAAACCGTAGTAACATATTCGTGCACCACTCGAGGCACTAATTTTACTTCAACGTAATAATGGCTGACCAGATAAATATTAGCAACACGATTTCAATTGAAAACAAAGGAACAGGTACTGTGAAGGATATTGTTCCAAGATGTTTTGCATATTCTATCGTGTAGAAATTTCTGGAATAGATATTAAGGTTGCACTTAAACGAGATCGTATTGAGAAGGTCACTGTTACACAAAATAGCAACCGGGGCAGAGACAAACTTGGATGCTGGGCATGGGACTGACATCTAAACAACAAACAGATGTGTGACTGTAAATGTAGATGAAGTTGGGCATTTTATCATCGACCAATCTAACAAAACACTCTGATTAAACATTCTACGATCTGAAACTTTTGTATCATGTTTTCAAGTTGCCTGAAGGCGAAGTAAATGATAGACAGATCCACGATATTCCAGTAATTGCTATGTAGATTTTTACGTGTGTCAGGAAAATGGATTGTTCTGAATACATCGTCAGAATACGTGACGGAAAAGGCAATTTAGCATACAGAAGTTATCCAATAAATGACTTTGTGGTTGTGTAATACTGTTCATTTTGGTCTCAGTGGTTAGATAGAACATACGGATGTGTTGGGGTGACTTAACTTGGGATGGACACACTTTTCTTGAATTTACTGCACGCCAAATAAAAAAAGAATGGAATGAAATTCTCGTGATATAGAGCTTTTAAACTGAAACATTTGGCAAATTTGGAAAACTCTGACAGGTGCAATGTGACAATTTATAAACTTTACCGTGAAAAACGTCCGACTCGGTACGATGCCATATCTGATCCTTTTTATGCAGCCACCTAACAAGTATCCTTAACTCATAATCCAATTTGGTTCATGAAACAGCATGTAGGAGTCAATAAATTGTGCACCATGACGCAAAGAACTATCAAGTTGTCGGAAATTGAAACTTAAAAACATCTGTCAAAACACAGCGCTGGAAAATATCTTGTTAAAACTGAGTGACAGAATGTTCGCCCAACCCAAATTATGCAAATTTCAGGACACAAGATCATTTCGTCATTAAACAACTATAGCCACATTCACGAATTCTGAGTTTCGGAAAAGCCGTTCTCTCGCCTACAAACATGCAAACGCCGTCAAAAAGTCCTAATTCCACGTTTTTTCACAAAATTGTCAAGTTTTTCATCTTCGATGTGTCCCAAAAGCTAACATTGAAAATGACAGCGACTCTCAGTAGGTCGTCGTGACTGCTTGAAACGGCATATGAGGCGTTACGTCACAAAATTGTGACTTTTAAAAGTGATCTTTTCTGATAATTTTTAATGTTTTGACTATTGAATGAATTGGATATGTTTATTTTGTCATTGATATTGTTTTCATTGCATTTAAAACTATTTATAATTTAAAAAAACAAATATGGAACTACTTTTCATTGCGCGGAACGGCAATACTATGATCTCTGAATTTGACCATTATAGAAAATTCAGCTGAAAACAAATAGTTGTTTGATTTTAAATTTTTTAAATGATGATTGTTATGCGATAAATATTGAAGTTATTAAACTTGTTTAATTAATTAATATGGCACTCGCCTAAAGACTCTTGTCATATCAAATTTTTGAACTTGCTCAATAAACTCCATATTTATTTATCAAAATAATTACGTAGTATCATCATACAGCCTGATGCAGTAATTACTTAATTTGATTGCAATCTTTTCCATCAGTTGCATAATAAACACATTTTAATATCTGGTTTTTTACCCATAACATAAAAACGGCCATGTGTTCTAATTAAGATAACGATTAGTTTGGTACAAAAGCAGCCATGTTTATGGTCTAGTGAAATTTTCACGTATATCTGGTTTCTTCGATGACTTTTTAAAAGCTAACAAAATTTTATGTTTTACCTGAATTCCTCAGCGGAAATGGCAAAAGTTGCATTATCTGAATATTCATTATTTGTAAAAAAATAACTCGGGTATAAACAAATGAAAGTTACATGAACATGAATTATTGTGATTAGCCTGGAAATCAAAAGTTTGAAGGTAAAGATATCCATATGAAGTTCCATTTCACAGTTAACCAAGTGAATATTTTCCGTGTAACACAAGACAGTATGTGACTGAATCGATGCCATATAATGAAGATTTTGCTATTTCACAGCTGCAGAATTCAAACTTGTGTACAAATACCGGTGAATTAACAGAAACAAAACTTAATCATACACAAATTGAATTCAACATTTTGACTTTCAATTACACAGTGTTACAGATTTACTAATGATTCCCCTAAAATGATAACAGAAATGTTGTATATATTGTTTCTTGTTGAATATTACAATAATCTTACGGAAATTGTTTCAGTTTCCTCGGTAATCCGAGTGCATCTAATACGGCGGCTATGGGCGTAACGATGACGGAACCGTACGATGTACAGCCAATTGCAAGACCAAAACAAGTCAGTTTCTGCTCTCCTGTTGGTAATTTTTCAACTGCAAACACACCTGATCCCGAATCGCCAAGTTGGAAGTTTGAATAGCCTTGCAAAGTGTTGATTTCTATTTGGTTGTTCATCACACATTTGTGAAATTGACCTTCAAGCTCCATTTCTATTTTCAGAGGTTTGACAGATGTTCCGGTGTTGTTGAGCAATCCGCGTGTTACATGCGTCATAGCTCCAAACTTGACGATTCGCAAGTCAATGTCCAGTGTTTCCGGCCTTTCGTTAATATCTCCAGATTCAAAGCGAGGCACATCATCGAATCCTAAAATATAATTTGTTAAAGTTTTCATTTCATGTAATCTTTAAAATACATTGTAGAAAAAAATCATTTTAAAATATACCTCTACACATTGTTATATGCCATTTAACATGCTTCGTTCGATAGAAACTGTCACAATGATATATGTTTATAAACATCATTACAAAGGTCAATAATGAAAAAATACGCAACTTGCCTGCTGTCTGCAAGGTTTTTTCGTTGTCAATAGCAAATTCACCCCTAATTGGCATTCTTGACTGCTCTGTTATTTCGACAACTGCAGCGTCTACACTAATATGGTTGTTGGGTAAAAATACAGCTCGCCTGACTTCGCCGAAACGTCGTGTGTCAGATCCTGTGGTCTGGGGATTTGGGAATGTCATAGCATCCGGCTGTTCAGCAAACATGTTCTTAATGTTATTCAGATCATACCCATGTGGGTGGACACCATTCACGATATGGGCACATGTCAGAAACAGTTGATGTCCTTGAAACTCAACAAAAGGTCCAACAGTTCCTGCATTGGCCGTATTTTCGATACCAAAACTACAGCCCATTTTAATATTTTGATGGAAATTGGAACTGCTGAATGTGGAATATGAATAAGGACAAAATTGAAAGTAGCCTTCCCTTACATCTACCACGAATGATACATTTTCATAGATAAGCTCTTCAGGGAACTTGGACTCCCCTATCGGTACATAACCTTTTGAGCTGCAGACCAAGACAATACAAGGGCTTTCAATGATGTTAGCTCCATTGTTTTGAGACCTGACAGGAGAAGTTGTTATGATATTTAAATTCGAGTGAGAAGCAAACAGACGTTTTGCGTGATGATTTAATGCCTGTTTCAAAACGGTTTTGTCTTTAGCTGTGATAGGATACTGTTTACTTTTGCTGGAAACAATGGCTCCTTCAGTGCTGACATACTTTGGATTTCGAATCATTATATTCTGTCCAAACTCCTTCAGTTTTCTCTCTTTATTACAGGACGGGTCATATATGATGATTAGTTCTTCTTGGTTTGACGCATTTTTCACTGGGACAATACAATCATCTGTTAGATTGTATTTCTGAGCCAAACGTCTGTAAGTATCCCCTAAAAGTAAATACAAAAGGACAATGATGGCATAAACCAAAAGAGTCTATTGATAAATAAGACAAGTTTTACTGTATATCTATATGAATAACTAGCAATCTATTCATATTAACCCAATAAGTATAAGTTTAGTTGGATTCGGTTGGATTTTGGTTTTTATTGCTTTAAGTGTCATATTTGGATGAAACACTATGTCGAAGGCATCTAGAACAGTGTTATTCATGATACTGACACTGAGTTATCCAGTTGTTACGATTACAATAAATACATATGGAAATAACAGTAAATTAAATTATAAGGTCTTGTTTCCTTTATTCTGCAGATGGTTCCAACTCTATTTTCTTTTATAACACAAAATCGACTTGTGAAAGCTTACGGAAGATATCTGGAATAATTTCTGGGAAATAACTTTTTTCAAACGTGAAGGATGTAGTTAATCATTTATGGCTGTCTGTCAGATATAGATATGATGGTTCATTGAAAGTAGATCAAGTTCATCATTTCAATAAAATGATAATCCTGCACATGGATTTGTTATAGGCCAAATAAAATTAGCAAAGACATCTAGGTTATTAAAACACTAAAAGAGAATTTGAACTCCAAATCGATTACAAGACGATCAATTTAGTATTTTCTTGAAACGAACGATTACAAACGATATCTTTTATATAAAAGGTTGATTCCTACGCAGTCCCTTTTAGTATGATTTTGTTTATTTTTCGACCATGTTGATTTAGTGATCAGTCTAAAAAATAGAAAAATGCATTTAATGGCCAATAGAACTTTTACATGATGATGGGGACGTGACAAAAAAGTAATAATTGCACTCTTAGGATATTAGTGTTGACACATCAAAAACACCAGAGCGATCTAGGCGCAAACCATTGTACCATCTTCATTAGTTCTTTGACAGTTCGCTCTTTTCTTTTCTCTAATCTGTTTGATGGTGTCATGTTACTTTTAACCTAAATGTAATACTGCAGTGTATAAAAGACAAACTTTAAAATGAGTTTGTCATTTCACATATTTACTAGTACAGTAATAAATGTGAAATATAATCGATCATATCAATATGAGATATATCTGATTAGTTCTTCCTTTAGCCATTCCGATTTTATGATAAGTCTTAAAATATAACATGCATAACGAAGGATCAAGGGGAACTTACATATCAAATTTGCGAAAGATCCCTCAAGTTATTCCTGAGAAAAAGTACTAACAACCTTCAACGTTAAATCACAAAGTCTGCTTTTTTGTTTATCCTATAAGTCTTCAAAAGTAGATATGCACAACTCAGGACCAAGGGGAACCTACATATATAATTTGAGAAGGATATATCCACTACTTATTGCGAAACAACGATAACAAACATTAATTTTCAAAAACCAAGATGGCTCCCTGTGGGCCAATATTTTTGTATCAGTCTAAAAAGTTTAACTGCACAACAAAAGATTAAGGACAACCTGCATATCAAATTTGAGAGAGATCCCTCTTGTGCTTCACGAGAAATAGTGATAACAATCCTTCACTATCAAAATCCAAAATTGCTGCATGTCGACCATGGTGTTTATCCAGTCTCAAAAATTGCTCTTCACAACTAGTGAACAAGGTGAACCTACAAATAAGATTAGAGAAAGATCCCTCTTGTACTTTTATTTCCTGAGAAATAACGATAACAAACCTTCACTATCAAAATCAAAAATGGTTGCCTGTCGGCCATGCTGTTTATTCCATCAGTCGCAAAAGTTAACCGGCACAACTAGGGACAGAGGGGAACTTACATATTAAATGTGAGAAATAGCGATAACAAACCTTCACTATCAAAGTCCACGATGACTGCCTGTCGGCCATTTTTTTTATTCGATCAGTCTCAAAAGTTGTCCACAATTAAGGTCCAAGGGGAACGTACCTATAAAATTTGAGAAAGTCCCTCTGGTGCTTCTCCAGAAATAGCGATACCAATAACTGTTAACGGACGGACCACGGACGCAGGGTGGTTTGATTGGCTCACCATCAGATGATGGTGCGCTTAAGTTATAGTTTTATCCCTTCCGTATTGGCATTGATGAAAGGACCTCATTCTTTAACATTTGACTTGTGATCACTTTATATAAGACATTCCGATATTTATAAACACATATTGACGCTCACCTTTCCTATTTCTCAATTTCTCTTCGTCTTCAAGTTCAGTGTCCGAGTCAATGATTTGTCTGCGCTTTCCTTAAAAGAATATATATATATATACAAACTCTTGTTAGTTTGCCTGCTATAATTAAACTAAAGCTTTGTATTATTTTGAATTTATGACAAAATGTTCAACATGTTTTTTGCAAATCAAATAGGATTTTTTCTTAGTTTGTATCATCTTTAGTCGGCTCATGTCAAACAAAGTGTCCCTACTCTCTGATCTGCATTTCGTTTGCTCGTAAATTTATTTCAACTTAAATACGTTGAATAATGAATACCTATTCATTTATACAACTGGTGAAGTACAAAGTCATTAACATATTTACATAGCCTTAACGGAATCACATAACATCACTATTTAAGTTACCATGTAATCAATAATTATTAGGTGACTATGCTCAAAAACATCGACTCTGACCAATAATTTATTTCCCGCAAAAAATTACGATGCATATAAAGTTATTTATTTTGTTCTATTCCGTCCTTGGACATCATCATTATTCGAGTGATTTCATTCCTCATTTGATCAAACTTTTTTTAAGTTCAAGTACAAGAACATTTTGCATGAGTTTCATATCAGTATTCAAAGCTATTGATCACTGTAAATGTTTTCAGAATTTTTCCCATTGTTATGTTTCAGTCATAAGATTATCTTTCAATAGCACTGTTATTGTATCATCGGTACCCTAGGAGGAGGAGCGGAAGAACACAATAAAATGACAAAATGATTTATTCTTATATTTCATATCATGTCCGATAAAGGCCATTAATTATTTTCGGCAAGCATTTATCGTAATTATGTATTTTTTTCATATTGTAAGAGAAATGATTTAATAATATTAAACCTCAACATTTGATAGATGTCAAATTTGAATTTAGACCAGATATGCATACATTTTTATGTTTTATTTTAGTGTTTATTTCATGGCATTTATTCTCTTCTTTCCTTCATGTTTGATTAAAAACAGAACATACATACCTGTTTTACTGAAGCTTCCTTTAATTAATTCTGTATAGCGTTGAATGATTGTCACAGCTTCAGAATGATAGTTTTCAAGAATATCACAAATGGGTTCGTACTTCCCGTACTCAATCTGATCTTTCTCCATTAATTTAATGAATAGTTCAAACATATTTGTGACTTTTCTTAAGTCAGACGCAGGAAGGAGTCCCTTCATTTGCACTTCGTCACATGTGTTTTGCCATGGCGGTTGCTTAACCGGAAATAACTCATATAATTTCTTCACCATTTCTGTGTGCCAATGCCGAATCGCTTGAAATTTTTTGTCTTGCGCAGCCATATCCATATATCTCAATGGTTGCTACAAGTATATGATCAAACACATGAATTGCTTATGTAAGACATGTACTATATTGTGAACCCGACATCAGTGGTGTTATCTCATTATGGAATTATATTTATGTACTATTGTTTCCACATTGAAAAGTATTTCAAATTTGATTATCCTAAACAAGCACAAAGAATTCCAAGTCTTAATTAAGTCTTCGGCGACGCCATAACCGAGACGTTCACTTAAATACAGAAAAAATATTGGCACCTTGATAGTGACAATTTCACTTAACATCATGCCTGGATTGTTAAGTTTAACATATTAATCGCCAAACATATCAAAACACTTGCACAAAAATAAGAAATATAATGTAGCTATATATCAGGTATCTGTCTGTGATCGAACAATCATGCATTAAAGAGAAATTGAAATCGTTTCACTGTATGGTTGGTTTACTAATAAACAATAATATTAGGTTGCAATTGTACTTACATTACTCATTTGCGTCTTATTTAACGACGCAGGAACATGCATCCCATGTTTCATTTTCGATAAATCATGCTTTTAATAAAAGTACACGTGTCACTAGCTGCGGGAAAAAACCAATAAAACGATCGGACCTAGAAGCTACGGTTCCCGCAGCTACGTGTAACGTGTCACATGCTATTTTTACTAAGGGATACATCTCACGTTTCGATATAAAATTTAACACTAAAAACACACGTATCTAAATATTTTTTTTTTTTTTTTTTTTAAAGTTCAAAATAATTTTATTACTTAAAACAGAACAGGACATACACTACTGTGCCCTCA
>JAULCA010096084.1:1838-14202 GCA_032360845.1 Crassadoma gigantea | reverse complement strand
TTTGTGGCAGAGGAGAAAATTATGGACTCGGCTACCTTGGCATCTTATGTACAGAATATATTTGAGAAACATGGTGACCCAAATGAAACCAGCTAATGACAGGGAACTGTTAGCCTGTATTGTTGTATTATGAGGTTCCAGTGACACCAGCATAAACTCTTGCGGACACCGTCGCGTAAACATGACATCACTTGGAGCCGATTCGCATCGCCACAAGAAACGATTCAGCAACATCGCCACAGAAAACAGCATAGTGGGTAGTCAATTCGTCCACATTGTCATAGGAAACAGAATTGTTGGGAGTTGATTTGCCCACATCGCCACAGGAAACAGCATTGTTGGAAGCTGATTTGCGCACAAAAAAATATTCTAGGGACTTTATTCAGCTATAACTCAATAGAAAATAGTGTCGTGGAGAGGTGCTAACAACCCTGTAGAAATTAGCGACATAAAGGAGAGACACGTACATGCAAAGCCACCATCAAAAACGTCACAACATGGAGACGTGGAACAATGCTACAGCAACAGATTAGGCTGGTGTCATGTGAACAGTTGTTTTAACTGATTTATGTTTGAAATTTGTCTTGTAATTTAAGTTACATAGAGAAATATGCCAATGACATTTAGAACATTGATGTATTATATCATTATTTATGTAAGTATATATATATATATATCAGAAAGCCATCGTCTCAGACATGTTGTATGAAGATGACTGTGGGCTTTGTTGTTAAATTGTAAATAGGTCACAAAGTTAATATTAATATGTTTCATTCCCCATAAATACCAGTACATGTGTAACATGAAAACTTTGTAATCCAGACTCTGCTAATCTGGAAACAACTTCTCTTTCTAGATGCTTATAGCTATTAGTAGGGAGATAAAAATCCTGAAGATATGTTATTTCAGATAATTATTCATAGATAACCAAAATCCGTAAAATCTTCTATTCTACACGATGAGGGATTTTGGTGTACTCAAAATATCCCAAAATCTAAGGTCATTGATTGACCTTTACCTGACCTTGAATTAAGCCTCTTAGGTTTATTTTATTTTCTCAGTAATAATACAAATTTTTTTCTGGTTCGTACATCAATATCAAAATACATGTGTGAAGAAATAATCAGCAAATAATGATGATGTAAGTTCTATGGAGATGTGTTTTAATCTTTTTTGGAAAGTAAAACTGAATCTGGAGGTACCTAGTGCATTGTCCTTAAAGCTCCATAAGATTTAGCCTGATCCTTCTTGCAATTATGTCATCATTCATATTTTCAAAGGTTAACAAAATACACTCCAAAATTGGAAGTTGTGTATTTCTTATGCGATACACCATACCATATTTTTAATATGCAATATATAAAATGTCTTGATTATTGCTGGTCAATGATGACTCTTTAGAAATGGAGAATGTAATGAGCTAAATAAATAAGCTTTGCACTCGTGAAAAAAATTATCGGTATTCTGCCATATTTGTAAAATATATATGGTATTCAATAGGCAACCATTAAATATCTTACGTATATTTGTATGTGGTGGAAATATGAAGATGTAACGTTTTGTTTTGCGACGCCTTCCCAGGTTGCGGAATCACAACGTTTTAATGGCAGGATACTGTATATCTATTTCTCAGAATTAACTCCCGT
Organism: Crassadoma gigantea; assembly: GCA_032360845.1. Classification (NCBI taxonomy): domain Eukaryota; kingdom Metazoa; phylum Mollusca; class Bivalvia; order Pectinida; family Pectinidae; genus Crassadoma; species Crassadoma gigantea. The sequence goes on along the minus strand of JAULCA010096084.1, from coordinate 12,556 downwards.
AAAAGTCGTTTTAGCATTGACTTACGGCTTCTGAAATTACTTCTGGCTTAAAGTATGCAGTTCTTTTCATTGATGATCGTGACCTTTCCATGTTAACATTGATACTTGGTAAGTATGGTTTATGAAAAGTTCTTTTTACACAACCGATAAGAGAATTATTCTTCAGCCATGCCTTCAGAATCGTTCAACGCTAAAATTGTTAATGAGTCTGAATTATGATAACAACTACCCAGTAGCATGTTACAGCACCGAGACAAGTATCTATCGACCAATGAGCATATTTGTAACTAAAGTAGAATTGCCCATAATCCTAACATTAATTGGCCGGCAGGTAACGCCACCTATGAGATGAGTTGCTAACAACCAATGAAATTATTTTTTACTGATATTTGGAAGCACTCAGAACTTGGAAGTTGATTAGTTATAATTATGATATGTACTGTATCACCAATGATGTGTTTATATTAAATTATTTATATTACTATAGTTAAAAAAGTATTTAATGGAATTGTATGTGTACAAATTTTCCGTATTACCAAAGTTCAATACTGGTACCATATCCGACTCTATACAAATGCCCCATCCCCAAATATAAGCTGCCCATTCTTTTTCTGTTATGAGCTTTCCAGATCTTTTAGCAATGACTTGCTTGGTACATGTCTATTATGACTATTATTTGCGAATATTGGATAGTTCTGCAGTCATTTTTCAGAATGTTTAGTTGCTATAAGCTTTTGAGCGTCTACAATCACTAGCCCTACACCACTTGGTCATAGGTTTAGAAAGCCTACATATTGGGCAGTTGCCAGGTTCTATCTATAGCCGCAAGTCAATGGTTTCTGGTTTTCCTCTGTCTTCAATACCTGGCACATCCTTAAGTGAACATAGCTGTTAACTCATTCACAAACTCATTCACCCCTTGAAGACACATTTGAACTCTTCCAATTCAAAAGGTTGGAATAGTTCATTGTGAAACTTCAGGAGTGAAGGAGTTAATAAACATAAAACATGGGTGCTTATTTGGTCAACTATGATAGACAACATTTACAAAGCAGAGAATTGAAAAAGTTTGGGTTTCTAGGAAAGTGATATTTCTGGTTAATTTCTGGATTGAAGTAGCTCTTTCCGAGTAATTCGAGGATTGTATATGTGAGTAACTCATTCATCTTTACAGTAGACAGATATATTGATACTCGTTAAAACAGTGAAACCTATCTAATCTGACACCTTGTGGGACCTGACATTGGTAAGATTAGGCAGAATGTCAGAATACATCGGCCTTATCAGGTTAGCATTCATTAGCAATTGGATTACAACATTAGGCTAGATTAGACAAGATGTCAGAATACTAAAGGGTCGAATTAGACAGGTTTCACTGTATATCCAAATGATAAGGAAATTGCATGTTTTTTTTCTTCTTTAAAATGTGAATAATTCTAGTTTTATGAGGAAGAGTGCTTTACAGAATATAAGATATTTTTAATGGTGTGCTTTTACAATACGTGTGTATATTTGATTGATCAGTTGTAATTTTACATTGATTTATCCCTTTTTTAATTACTGAATTTTAAATGCATGTCAAAAATGAAATTCGTTCAGATGTGATGGTAGTAAAGATAAGTTGATGAATTTCCATGTTTAATTATACTATATATATCTTTATTCCCAGTGATTAAAAAGCCAATTTAGATGCACGTTGCCTATTTAGAATATAGATACCACAGTGTACAAGGTGTTAAGAGGGGAACAAATTTCAGGATTGAAATCGCCTTACAATAAAGCCTTATTATACTGCCAATTTGGCATTATATAGAGTTATGGCATTATAAAGGGGTTTTGATAATACACTGTACATTGATCATGAGGAAGTATGTACAAAAATAATTAGGGCAAATGGAAAAGGGTACATTGAAATGTGCTGGCGGTAAGTGAAATGGCAAATAAAGGAGGGGCATTATATCAAGGTTTTACTGTATGGCTAATGTATATATGTTTACTCTCTATCCAGTTTAGAAGTGTAGGATATTGAAAACCAAATGAAACAATTCTGTAAAATACGTCTTCGCTTTGGGGAATTTTCATTTTAAACTTTTAAAGACATTGATAGATATGAACCTGTTGAAACGTACACATTGTATCAAAAACCTATTTATATATTTTCTTTTATCATTATGTTTGTTGTCCGAACAAATGGCTGAAATACTGTAACACATTTTTTGGATTTTTGTCTCCCTGCCCGTTAAAACTGTTATCATTGGAAATATTTCCCAATATTGGGAAGTTCAGATTTATGAGGTATCATGACAAAGTATTGTGTAATTTATAGCAAATACACAAATACAGGTGTGTTTTCTGTTTCTACATTTACCTGTAATCATACCTATCTAAGATCACACACATCATCAAATGTGACAGTTTGTTCTGGTTTTAATATAAAAATTCATAACATCTACCTTGATTTCAGGAATTTGATATCCTCATAGAATCGAACAACTTGATCACTTCTGTAATTCAGATAGCACATTTGTATACCTATTTAATTCTACTGATTTGTACAGAAAATAATCATTCACCCTTACCAAATGTACAATTCAAATTTGCTTTATCGTAGTCATTTTTGTTGATTTGCATAAAAATGACATTTTAATATCATTATTTAAATCATGGAAGAAATATAAAAAAAAAGCAATTTATTTCAGTTGATCATATTTATTGTAAACCAAAGATCGAAGTTATTTGGGAACATTAATCTCAAATTAAGGGTAATTGATTAGTTAGTTGGAACTTCAGGCTGTATGCTACAATGTACATTTCATTGATTTACATCTCTTTGAAAGGTTTCCTCACCACAAAAAACTGTAAAGGTAAAAGGTACATTAGAATTGATGACACATTTGAAAGGTACACTAGAATTAATGACACATTTAAAAGGTACACAAAGATTGATGATACATTTGAAAGGTACTCAAGAACTAATGATACATTTCAAAAGTACACAAGAATGTAACTATTGATAACATGTAGGTAATTTAAGATAGGGGAAATAATGCTTTATTAATGTTTAACATAGCATATATTCTTAACAGTTTCACTTTTTGATTAGAACAAGCAGGACTTGTTTGAATTACAGATGTAGATAAAAAAAAAACTAGCTTATTTTAGACCCAACACGAATATCTGTGACCTATATTTGCTATAAACATGTTAATTATGATTACGTAACACTGTAATAATGGTCCTATTGTTTACCACGCATATAGTATCTCTTTCAAATATTTATATAGTTCTCTTTCGCTGCAGATTTTTCTACTGTAATGCTGTTCCTATTCTCTAATTACTTCTGAAACAAATTCCCATAGTATTGTTATGATCATGTGACTCAATTTTTTTTCCAATTTTAGCATCGCTAACCAGGTATTTCCAATGCTATGTGAACTCGGTGATCAATTAAAAGAAATTGGTATTTAGTTTTACCTTGAACATGGTCTTCAAATATGATCTGAATTATATATAGCTTCTTGTTTCGTCTGCTTCTACAGGCCTGTTTGGCCTTTTGTTATTCAGTTAAATTATTATAAAAGTTTGCTAATTTATTGAGAGCATTGTATAGTAGTGAAAATGGGGTACCAGTTGAGGTTTCAATCATTTGTGCCAAACAGTGTCGACAGAAACTACTTTGTAGATTCCTATTTCTGCATTGTAAAACTACTTTGTAGTTTCCCATTTCTGCAATGTGCAGCTACTTTTTAGATTCCCATTTCTGCAATGTGAAATTACTTTGTAGTTTCCCATTTCTGCAATGTGAAGCTACTTTGTAGATTCCTATTTCTGCAATGTGAAACTACTCTGTCTATTCCTATTTCTGCAAATGTATGTAGAACCCCTGGAGGGTATATTTGTTTATAGAGATCAATTTGGAGATTTTACTATCATGAATTGAAAAGTTGAAATAAAGGTTTTGATAGATTGATTTACCCTTTCAACACTGTAGACCAAAATGAACTCATCCAGATCAATGCCTGGTAGAGTCTACTTATATAGTATAGGTGTGAAAGGGTTGAAGATCATTTCAGGGTTGTCTGTACATATTTTTTATGTAAAATGTTTGCTGTAATGATGAAAAGATGGTAACTTCTGTTAAGATTTTTCCATTGATATTGAACTTAATATAGACAATTCAAATTTACCTGTATGACTATAAAACTGATTTCAAATTTGTGGGTCAAACTTACTCTATACTGTAAACATACATTTATTTTTGCACTAAGTTATAAATGTGCCAGTTGAAGTTTCAGAATATTGTTTTCTATGGCATGTGTATGGGGTGCACCAATTCATCAATGCACTAATCTGTTTAAATTTTATAATGCGCTAAAATTTCAGTGCACTAAAATTAGTATGTATACTAAGTATACAGTTTCAAAGTAGCATGAGCTCACTTAAGTCCAGGGGTGAAGCCCTTAGCAAGGAAATCAAATGAGGATTAGTCATATTGTAAAATTTCACTTATAACAGGATAGCCAAGGCAGTAAGGAGTGAATTGTTTCCTTATATGATATCATGTTTGTAAAAAAATTCCAGCAAAATAGAAAGTTGTTGTATGAACTTAAAACTGTTCAAACCCCTTTTTTCATATTATTCCCTACAATTTAAGATTTTTAGCAAAATTTGCTAATTTTCAATCTTACATATGACATTTTAAACATTTTGAAAGTCTTTTTTTTTTTTTGTAAATTTTGAGAAGAATCTCAACAAGCATAGGATTACTACTTGATGACAGACAAAACACAAAAACTAACTTTTTTTGCCAAGACCGACACAAAAATACTGGATTTTTTTTTATTAGAAATGGTGATTAATTGGGTAAGCTGTGAACACTCTGACAAGAAGCTACTCTGTGATACATCATGTATTTAAAATGTAAAATTGATAAAGAATGGGAGTTCAAACATGCAGAAGGATTAACAAGATATTTTGCAACAATTTGATAATTTATGCACTAGTTTTTACTTACCATATTTACCCTGCAATTTACCCTGCAATAAGCCCAGGTGGCACATAATCTCCAACTCAGGATAAGGAGGTGGGCTTATTACAGAGAAAAGACATATTATTTCTACTAAACTAATAGATATGGATGGGCTTATTACCAGACATGGGCTTATTACCGGATAAATACGGTAATATTAACACTGACTTTATACATTTGCAAACCCATTAGATGTGTGTAGAGATATTCATATTTTTTTCCCATCTAGATTTTTTTGTCCCAATATAGTATTTCCATACTCATCAGCTTTATAAAAGCAACTTTCATTACATAAGTTCTTTAAAGTATTGCAAATTTGCAAAATAAAAAAAATAATAATAATAAAAAAAAGACCTTTTTGTTTATATTATCATATTGAATCAACTAGTTTTAAATTCCATTAGATTTTGATCAAGTAGATAATCTTATTATGTGTTGATATATATCTAGATTTGTGTAAAAGCCTTACCAAGGTAGAAATCTAGATAATGTTGTAAAGGTTGTTTAGGTATGGTACTTGTGGCTGCCCAAGTGATGCTTGGATAGCCCATGGTATCTAGGTACAATACTGGTAGACAGTTAAGTGTGCAGCTATAGTGATGGGTATCTTTAGTTTATATTTTGGTGGAGTTCCTCTAGATATTTTAGGCTAGAATACTCTGATACCTAGATATAGTGTAAATATCTTAGACTAGAATATCACTGGATATCTAGCTGTGTTGAAATGATACCTAGATATAGTGTAGATATCTTAGACTAGAATATTCCTAGATATCTAGCTGTGTTGAAATAACCACAGATATCTGTATATTGGAATGCATCTAGATATCTTGGAGTAGAATATCCTTAGATATTTAGCTGTGTTGAAATAATCAGATATCTATATATATTGGAATTCCCTCTAGATATCTGAGAGTGGAATATCCCCAGATATCTAGATTTGTTGAAATAATCAAGATATCTGTATAATTGAATGCTTTAGATATCTCAGACTAGATATCTGTTTATGGCTAAATACCCTATATATCTTAGCTAGAATGCACCTAGATATCTAGCTGTGTTGAAATAATAATCACAGATATCTATGTATGCTGGAATGCCTCTAGATATCATAGGACAAGAATGTTGTCAGATATCTAGATAAGTTAGATAACTATAGATATCTGGTTATGATGGAATACCCAAGAAATCTTAGCTAGAATGTAGCTAGTGATCTAGATATGTTAGAAATGCCTTAGATCTAGATACCGGAATGTGTATATTGAAATACCTGATACCCTAAATATCTTACGTGCATTTTAATGGAAGAATGCCCCGAAGATACCTGGATTCATTTGAACTGCCCTTAGATACATGTGTCAGAATAACCCTAGTTGTCTATATAGTTTGGAATGTCCCAAGATATCAAAATAAACCTGGTATTCCCAACTGAAAATTAATGTAGTTGTATGAATGCACAAATGAAGACAATGATACACCAGTACTATAACTTGTAAGTTAGCTGATCATGGATCTATTAACGGGGTCCATGTTTTGTTTGTCTCATTGTTGGGTCACTATAAAGAGTTGTATGAGAATCTGTAAGGGGGATGAGAGAGGGTGTGGCACAGTCAAATCTCTATTTAGAGACCACCTTCGGGAAGTGTGTAAAGTGGTCTCATTTGACAGGTGGTTTCTCAATACAGGTTTCAGTTAACACTGGAAACCATGATAAACTCATCCAGATCAATGCATGGTCGAATTTACTGAAGTTACATGGGGATGAAAGAGTTAACATACAAATATCCGCAATTGGGTGTTAAGGTTTTTTTTTTGTAAGTGGTCCCTTAATACAGATGGTCTCTTAACACAGGTGGTCTCTTAATAGAGGTGGTCTCTAGAGCAGGTTTGACTGACTGTACTTGTTGATTATTTATTATTATGCTCAAGCTCAGGTTCAAGACTTATGTGAATTGAGCAACAGACAAATTTTAAGGCACTCAACTTTTATTGTTGTTGACAAGTGTCCGTGCCTACAATTATTTTTGCTTCTCATTTTATGAATAGAATAATTGAAAATTCTTTTGATTATCAAAGACATCAATATGCTATTTAATGTCGATTTGTAACAAAAAGAAAGTTTATAAAACAAAATAAAAATATTTCCAGAAAAATGTGTTTGTCTTATTATGCAGTAAAACTACTGATATGAAGAGGGATGGCTCGTCTGAAAAGACGTCGGCAAAATGATGGCTAAAAATGGAGAACGTAGTCTTTTGGTGCCATGAAATTATGTGTGATATCACAGGATCTTATTAAGACAGGGCACACTATCACTACTAGACAGTTTAGGGTGCTTTTGTTTATCCCAATTTAAACAGTTCAACTAGAGTTGTTTGTTTATGAAATAAGGTCGGACCTAGTAATCTGATGCTGCTTTCAGGTGAGCCTCGATAAAAGCATTGCAAGGCCTGCATAATCATTTACATGTCTACCAGGATTTATACCAAAAATTGTCACATTCAAAAATAGACAAACCAGTTGTAGCGCATAAACGAACACGTCCTTGGTCTACAGGATACACAAGGACGGCTGGATGCAGAACTTCATGAGAGTTCTATGAGGTTCACTGGACAGTTTTTGTAATTTAAGAATGCTAAAATTTCATCGTCTTATGGAGTTAAATATCAAATAGTGTTAGTACAGTTGTAGGAACTTGGGAGATTTGTTTGACTTGTTATGGGAGTGTAAAATGTAATGTAAGGATTTGACTGGCAAATCAAGTGGTGTAAAATACAGTTCAAGTTTGTACAAAAATTCAAGTTATCAGAAAGCAAAATTGTTATTTTAGCCAAGATCCGCATGTTCAAATTTCACAGAAGCAAGAAATCAAACCTTTATTGAGATAAGATGTGAAACAGCAGATCAGTTTTGATCTCTTCCCCAAAAAAAGATGTAAAAGAAACCCCCTCGATTCTTCAGGGAGTTTTAGCACAAGTTGTTTCCTACGGCTATTGGATATAATAGTAGGTTAATTCATTTCTAACATTCTTAAATCTGCAGAGGTTTTCCCTCCAAAGATACTACACAAACACATTTCGTCAAATTATTTTTCTATAGATTTGTGGCTACATTGTTATGGATCCACATTTTAGAACCTTTGTCGAGCTATAGCCAATGTATTGCTTACTTGTTCAATGATGAGATGAAATTTGTTTAGCTCGTCTATTCGAAGAATAGGGGGCTTATGTAATCATCCCGGCGTCTGCTTTGCAAGGTTAAAGTTTAGGTGCAAATGTTGAAATATTGTATTACCCTACAATTACTGAAAATTTTGTTTTTTTGTTAGCGTTATAACTGTTTTAAAGTGAATGAACATTAATATTAGGGGAAAGGTAGCAATTTTTAGGCATGGAAAAGGCCCAAAAATGCCCGTATGGGCTTGGTTAAAGTTTGGGTGCAAGTGTTGAAATAGTGAATTTCCCTACAATTACTAATAATTTTGGTTTTGTATTTGCATTGTAACTATTTTAAAGTGAATGAACAATAATATAAGGGGAAATGTAGCAAATTTTACGCATGTAAAAGGCCCACAAAGAGCCTGTATGAACTTAGTATACAGATATGCATTGATTTAAACATGTTGGCGGTAGGCGAGCTATGTTGTTCTCCAACAACTCTTGTTTCTCACTTGATATGAATAGGCAAAACATCCTGTAGTTAAAGTAAAATGATAGGTGCAAGAACATATGTAACATACATACACAAAAGGAATACGGTACACACACTTTTCCTTGTTACAAGCTGGATATGGACAATATAAAATGAAAGACTCCAAAATATGTAGATAAAATCATTCAATTTATTATGCAATGCTGCATAACACCTCAATTTTTTTTCTTCAGTTTTCTGTAAGTAAAGGAAAAACTTGATCTTCATATGCATGAAATGTTAGAAAAAAATATTCTGTATTATCAGTTTGAGAAATGATGTACTAGCCTTAAATTAGCTTACTAATTATCTCCCTTAGACTGTAAAATTGTGTTATCTTGTTCATCCACAACAGAACACAAACACCTCTAAATATCTTGTTTATTTTCCAAAAAAATGCCATTACAAGCTATACACATAATATATAATTATAATCATATGTGTATTCAATTTTTTTTTCTTGCATAACCACACTCTTGAGCTACGGATGCATTAACATCTTCACATACAAACATCTACAGCTCAGGAAACCCTTTCTGGCTTAAATTTACATATTACATAGACAAAAGCATGAACTCGATAGGTTTTCTTGAACAATTATCTCCGAATTATACAAATATTGTAACCTTTTTAACACCACATTATGGTGTGAAATCAAAACACAAATTATTTCCATTGAAATAGAACAATTTTTTCTGGAAGAGAACATCATAAAAATAAATTTTGTTTCTTTTCAACAATAATGAAAAAAGTCATTTCAATATATATTAAAATTTATATTAATAACTTGTTTGCCATGATGGTCTTGCGCAGGGAGTCTTAATGTGCAAGGAAATAAGCATAAGGTACCTGGGAAAAAAACTCGTGTTATCGGATAGGTGACCTCATACCTTTTTATGTCCGATAGGGAAATAAAATCACAGCTGCCTTGGTGGAAAGCAAATGCATTGACCACTGCGCAACCCGACTAGTGACTGTAAGTGAGCGTAAGTGTGTGTAACCTCTGGAGTATCAAGGATGGGTAACATCTATATTAAAGTAGCCTTTACCATTAGCTAAGTTAAGTCACAAGGTGATATTCATTAATAACTGAGTAGTGCCTGGACATACCACCCATTGACTTTCAAACTACTCATAGAGCTGGACAGATGTGGATGACCCTGCTGGTTAGTAGCACTTCTTTGTTCCAGATTTTGCTCGGGATATTTTCAAGTAACACTTTCGGAGAAAAATGTCTTTACTTGTGCAGCATTTGCCTTTCCAATGACCGCTGTCAGCTCCTATCAGACAAAAGACAAAAAGAAAATCCTCTTACTTCAAATCGCAGTCTGTCAGGTTTGTTGCATTTTTCTGAGTGATTTAGGCACACATGGGGCTGAGAAATAAACACTTAATCTTTTTCAACATTTTTTTCAGTACATTTACACATGTATTGCAAAACAATACTTTGTATGCATTTTTTCTACCTATTAACTCTGATTTTTTTGAGATCTGACAGTGGAATACAACAATTATTTTGTTTGGCCTCATATATTAATTGCATAACTAATTCAACCCTGAAATTTCATAATGAACTATACCAGCCTTTGAATTGGTAGAGTTCAAATGTGATTTTGGGGGTGAATGGGTAATGCAATGTGAATTCCATTGAAACAAACCACAGTTTTTTCTGTAGTGAAACAGGAGTAATGATTTTGTGATTTTCACCTCCAAATTTAATCCTAATTAAACATAAACAATTTCCAAAACTTACCTCCAAAGGTGCAGCCGAAATACTCTGAATATCTACAAAGGGCATAAAAGTGTGTTATAGTATCATCAAGGCAAATATACAATTTACTTATTATTAATACTTTCAAAAGTTCAGTATGAGAGAATTTCTTTTGCATTTTGACTGAAGATAAAATTTCTATTTGATTGTTTCAGCAATCATGTCTAGTTTTAAATTTCAAGAATGTACGAGAAAGGCATATTTTTTCTAAACACAGTACTTTCCACT
>JAULCA010095862.1:0-10150 GCA_032360845.1 Crassadoma gigantea | reverse complement strand
GAATATCTTTCACTCCCTAAATGTTTACAAACACCAATGCATTAACACTGCATAAAGACTGTGAGTATAACATCACAACATTTTAACAACATTTATATCTATAAACATTGGAATTTCTTTGGATATTTAGTATACTATAGTTGTAGTAGATTCCTATTTCCATAGGGGATCAATAAAGAAACATATTCCTTACATAACGTAACATAGCAAATACGCATCCCCAACCAACTGAAATGAATATATCTTTTATTGGAATAACCTGATACGTTTTGTTTAACTTTAACAAATGAAATTATACCAGATTCATTGTTATACATGAACCTTGTAGATACTACATACCTTTATAATGTATCATTCAGTTATAGATATATCAGCTTACCAAGTTTTACAATCATTTTGGGACGCACAAAAAGGCTTTGCTGGCCATTACACAATATGAACTATTATATGTCAGGTGAAACAGGTGTTGGCTTCACTATCCATAATTTGATAAGTTTGTATATCAATCACGTTACATTATTATGAGATGTCATATGTACCTTGTCGCTTATTTTTCCTTCTCCCTTTTTCACCCTTCTTCTTTTTAGGGGATTCTATTAGCTCGACATCCTCAGCCATATTTTCCGACCCCAAGAAATCTTGAGACCTGGTACGAAACAATACATCAATATATTATAGCAAACTATATATAGCTTATCTCAAGTTTCATTGGGAATTTCCCCATTCTCTTCAATTAATATTACCTTTTTTTCTTATTTCACAAATTATTATGTATTGGACAATGAAAACTTGTTTATTGTAACATTTTAAAATAAACACGAATTTCATATAGCAATACCCACATAATACAAAAAGGCGGACACTGACCAACACTATATAGCTACAAATAACTTATAACTATTAAAATATTGGCGGTAAGGTGAAGATACATACAAAAAAAGAAAATATGTTATTTCAGTTAAGAACGGTTGTTAAAAATCCAACAAACAAGATAATGATAAAATGTTGTTCTGTCTAAGTAACGGGTCCCTTTCCCACTGCACAATGGGTTTTCCTATAAGCAGTAAACTTCCCTTAACTTCTGTTAGATTATAAGACTCTTTCATATGTACCGGAGGTGGATAGAGAATTCCTCCCGAAGGGATTATAAATTGGGGTAAAACCCGAGACTGTGCCGAGGGTTTTACCCCAATTATGATCACCGAGGGAGGAATTCTCTATCCACCTACCGTTACATATAAAAGAGTATTTTTCTCTCATATCTACCATTACAAAAACAAATACTCAACCTCCCAACGCCCACAGACGGTCGCCATCTTCCAGTTTTTTTTAAATACTTTCACCGTAGTTTAAAAACAAAAGTAGCAGTAGAAATGAATTAGCTATACCCTCAAACCGCAACACGAGTGTTGCCTGCATAAAACCAACACATTTCCATAATTACTCTATGATTTGTTATTCAAATTTCTATTTCCCATACGGCATTTCCTAAGCGCCATCTTTGAACCTCGTCGCTACTAATGCACATCTCATTTAGTGCGCAGAGAAATATAGTTCCTAGTTGAAAATGGAAATCAAATTATATTTTTTGATGTCAAGTTGTTAATGTTGCAATTAATGAATTTAAATGAAATTGTAGATACAATTAATAAATACAGACCGGACGTAAGTTGTTGACATTGGGAGTTAGTTTTTGTATTACTACGCGATGTGATTAGCCCATGAAAGATAGACTCAGCAAGCATGTTTATAATCTTACATGGCCAGCGTTATCTTACATGACCGGATATGAGAGAAATTACTGTGGCACAGTTTGCTCGGGACAACCTTTAACTAGATAGCTCAATCGGTTAGAACCATAGTATAAATGAAGTCCGGGGTTCGAATCGCGGTCTAGCTTGTTCAATATTTACACTCAAAACATTTGTTGATTGTCTTTTGTTTATCTCATCTTTACTATCTTCTCATAAAAGTCCCATAAAACATTGTTTTCCTTTCAGAAATGATTTATCAAAACTATAGTATTGCCGATTTAAAACAGTTTGCAATACTTAGTGATATTTTCAGCAGTGGTTCGGAGATTCTAAAACGTGATTAATTATAAAAGACACCATATTTAAAACGATAATGATCATCTACATAATTTCAACGGCAGATCTAACTGCGAACGTTAAGGAAATATTGCACATTATAAATACTTAATGAAACGCAAGTAAGAAATAATAGACTGAAACAATAAATGAGAAGTACAACACTAACTTAAAAATGTACGACCATACCCTTTAGAGCGACCAATTTTTGAGGCCAGATCAGGCTTCTTTGGTTTTTTGACCTCGGCGTAGAGGTGCTCGTCCTCTTCCTTACTCCTTGTGTCCGAAGTAACCTCATACGACTGTTTCTTTGGCGACTGGACTTTCAGGTTGGCGGAACTTCCTCTGTCTGTCATGTTTGAGTACTTTGAATTACTACGTCCTCTGCTTCTTATATCTTCCTCTTCCTACAAGTGAGGGTGGGTCTAACATGAGATGTGGCTTCAAAGCTTTGTTATATAAACCTGCTTATCGATTAGTTATCACCAGTAGGCTCAGGCCACCGCCTGGAGCGAACACCTCCTCATCAGTTCGACCGCCCAGATCGATTTTGATTACAGTTGAAGCGTTTCTCTTTCATTAGGAACACATTATTCAACTTCATATCACAACTTTTCATACACATGATAAGTTTGTTTATCATTAATCATGAAAATATTGAAAGAAAACAGGATTATCATTATGATAATGGTTCGTGCAATAAACTTGAAGAAAGGACATCTTGCAATGTTGAACAGTTAATACAATGTAGAAGGAATCACATAAATAGGATCTTACATGAACTTTCGTTTCGTATGAAATTTATGAAACTCGTCAAGAGTTTTTCATTTTAGCTCGCCTTGCATCACGGTTTTAAGCATTTATTCGTGTAAAACGACAATTTCCATTCAACTTCGAAATTTAAAAGCCACTATTTTGACTCCAGTGCTAAGCCTGTGAATGTACTTGTCCTTGGCGTGAGGTTACAAATAAAACAATTGAAATTTCCAACCAATCACATGGTTGATAGGTCATATTACATGGATTAATACGCAAAAAATATGACATAGACATATTCACTGGATAACACAGTAAATTATGTGATAGATACGACCTTTTCAAAGTTAATCCTAACATATGAAGGGTTTCTTACAATGCAGTTCGGTAGAAGGGAGATAACTCTAGATGACATATTATATATTTTTGGGGGTATCGAACACGAATTCATTTCCCGAACAATCGTTATTTTCACATCTTCAAGATAGAGCATAGTCTTTTCAACTGCAACGACACCAACTGATTGACCTGTGTTACGTCGCGATATATGGGCAAACAATAATCAGTTTTTGGGACGAATCATTTATTTTACAAATGGTGTCACGCCAAAGTGAATAACCAGTGTGATTTTGAAAATCCAACTAGGTAAAATCAGAAAACATATCCTAATAGTCTTTTAAAATAAGATATTTGAATTCCGACAACTTACAAATGACTCGCTTATGTTCTTTTAAAATCACACCAGAGTAAAAATTACCCATGCACATTACAAGAATAATTAAACCAACCAAAAGTGTCGTTTTCCTGTGCGATACTTACAGTACTTAAAAGACACATACTTACTTTTAAATGCAGGATAAAATTACGGAAGAATAAATACACGAATAATACATTTCAGGGTAAATGAGGTTAACAAAATTATATTTTTGACTCTTATTGATATATCCAATTCTATAACAAAACTTAATCGTCAGAAACTGGTGTCACAATTTCCGTTTGCAAACCAGGTTAAAATTTGTGACGAATGATATTCTACAATAAACTAAGTATGCTTGAAATTTAACTCCCGTGTCATTTAATTGTCTCTGTTTCTCATCTTTATATTTCTTACATCATCCAGTGGTGCGTTTTTGAGGTTCATCAATCTTGGTTCGGCTTCCTCGTCTAGACCAGACTTCTTTGATTTCTTCGTAGCGATACACAGACCGACGATAGCGATGACGACGAGGATGGCGACACCGCCGGCGACGACACCGATGATCCAGACCTGAGTATTATCTGTAGGAACTGCAGTCGTTGCTACTGTTGATGTCGTCGTTACCGGCTCGACCCAGTTCAACGCTGTAACAAAAGGCGCCAGATTTTTACAGCGTTTTCTTTGATTCTCCTTATTACAATGATAGAACAGAATGAAAATGCAATGCATCCTGCAAATACCGTTATTGGTGACACAACATAGCGATGTGTCAACAAACTATAATTAAACCTCAAAAACAATAAAACTACTAGGGAAAACTATAAACAAAGAAAGACGTACATTGAGAACTTTGAAAACAGTAAGATGAGAACAAGACAATTTGTTCCGGAAGTGTGAGTGGCTTTTTTATTAATTGTGACACCCGCCATATTAAATGTGGTGAAATCAAAATAATGTCATGCCCTCAAAGCGAGAACCGCGGTAATGAATATAAAACTTCATTGCACTCGCGTGCATCATTAAAAGCATCACTGTTCACCTTTTCCAGTGAGATGATGACGATGATGATGATGATGATGATGGGCTTTATTAGGTTTATCATCAAAAGCAATGTGTGTTAAAGGACCTTAACAACATTTGCTAATTCATTCATAGCACAAGTCAATGATGAAATAAACTTACGTGTTGCTTTCTTTGAAACTACGTATCGCAGTTCGATAGCCATTTCTTGATCACTGACCAAGTTGATTGTTTCCGCGTTGACTGCCGACGGAACAGGCAATTCTGTTTTTTCTACGGTATACATCATCGACACCGTCTCTGGGTCAGCCGGGTCACGTTTAACGTCCTGCATCTGTTGAAAATATGAATGACACATCTGATTGAGGAAAGCATCTGCAGCTTATGTCAGTTTTAATAACGAATGACCCCACTGAGGAATTCGTAAATATGTAGTATCAAGCATGTATCAGATCAATGCCTTGTGGTGTTGTTAGATGTGAAATGGATATCTATTTATAGAAACTTTCGTAAGAATTGTTGCTAATTACCACAAAATGTGTTATACTGCGCGTGAAAAAAATGCGGTGTTTTTCGCGTTGAGTGAATCAGCGCAAAAACTATATTAGAGTAATATGTAAGTACACATGATAGATATAAAGAAAATGTTCTTATATAGAATATATTTATTTTAAAACCATTGCCAAAACGATCATTTCTATACCGCAATCTGTTTAAAGAGTCAAAGCGCAAAAATAATCCATTATTCATGAAAATGATAAAATTTCTACTTTAACAGAAATATTCTAAAGTTGATCATCGCGTTGATGTTAAAACCATTTGAAAAGTGTTAAATGAGCAGTTCGAAGATTATAAGGTCTGTATGTTTTAGTGTTAGTTCCCTTTCAGCATAAAAAGAATATAAGCAGTGCTGAATATACAGTTTCGAAAACGATATGTTCCTAGCACTCGAACAGCTCGAAAATACTTGATAACATATCCCCTTCATGAAAATAAATCCATATTGTGTCATTATGCTAAACAGTATAATAAACCAGCATCACTGACACTTACAGTCACCATGATATCATCGACGGTAGCAGTACGCCGCCTCCTCTTTCTCCTTTTCCTGCTGTCGAAGGAGCTAGCGTCTATGTCCTGTTTCCTTGTATAAGCTGTGACGTACAGGTTAGCAAGTCCCAATTCCATCTTATTTACAAAATCATCACCACTGACGTTTACAGACACAGGGACCTGTATATCTAAAGTAAGAGTAGAAATGTGTAAACATTTTTGTTTATTGTTAAAAAAAAAGATTTTTCTCAATTATCAATTTTTTATGGTATCAAAATGCGGTATACTGGAAAATGAAATCAGGTGCATACAAGTCAATTAGAACAGATCTAAAAATAATCGATTCGAGTTGCTTCCCTTTGAGCGCAGAAGAGAGAAAACGCCTACTGCAATAGCATCGGTAGAAAGATTTAAAACGAAAGATGGTAAGGTAAATAACGACATTTCTTTGCTTTATTGACATTTGATTTGAACAATATTGATTATCTATTATTCTACATTAAGAATCGATATAACATTGTTTATTGATAAAATAATCATTTCACTAGTGTATACACATGAAATTGGTAGTTAAACACCTACCCAGGAAAAAAATACACGTAAAAATGGTTAACGTAGCTGAACAACTACCACGAAAATAGTACGTAAGCAAATGAGAGTTGAACACCTACCACGAGAAAACATGTACTTCAACGCACTTACCTGTTACAGTCCAAAAGGTGGCCATGAATGAGCTGGTGGTCGTGGGGGGTTCCGTGGTGGTAGATGTCGTGGTAGGAGCAGTTGTTGTCGTCACAGGGACCACTGACGTAGACATCATATCTGTGGTGTTAGCCGATATCATGCTGGTCATATTCACCGCCATAGTCATGGTCACGTTCACAGAGGTGACGTTATCTGATGACGTCACATTTTCAACAGAAGATGGCGTCGTAGTTATTGAAGTTGATATTGTCACATTCAACGCTGGTGTAGCCGTTACATTCTCCACAGCAGATGGCGTTGTAGATATTGAAGGCGCTATTGTTACATTCAATGCCGGTGTCGTCGTGATATTTGCTGTTGTTGGAGTTGTGACAACGGCGCTTGTCGGCATAGTAACAGCAGAGGACATCTGAATCGTTGAAAATGTTGATGCTGAGACAGGTGATGTCGCATTCACTAACAATGATGTTGACATCAGAGATACGCTTGTGGTGGGTATCATTGTGGTAGTATTCGATGAAAAACTATCACTTGGAGTTGGCAGAACTGATGATACAGAATCCAAAGGACTCAAAAGCTTTGATGTTGATGTCATATTGGATGACAGTGTCATAGTGGGAGTTGACACCACCACCGCTGGTGACGACGGCTCTTGTGATGAAGAAACACTGCTGAATATCGTTTGTTCAGTAACTACTGTTGCTATTAGTGAGGACTGCATCAGTGATGACGTAGTTGACGTCATAGAAGACATAAAGGTTGTACTTGCGGGTATGACCATGGAACTCATCGAGGACATAACTGTACTTGTAATACCTGGGGCTAAAACACTTGCGTTGTCCATCGAAGCCAATGATGTCGAAGCCTCTAAGGTTGAGGTATAGTTCATGCTTGATGGGGTCGGTGTG
This sequence comes from Crassadoma gigantea, assembly GCA_032360845.1. NCBI lineage: Eukaryota > Metazoa > Mollusca > Bivalvia > Pectinida > Pectinidae > Crassadoma > Crassadoma gigantea. The sequence continues at coordinate 2,921 of JAULCA010095862.1, read as the reverse complement.
ATGGGTGAAGGGTGTAGAGCTGTAGGCAATAAAGCAGTACTATTCACATCTGACGTTGCAGCAATGGCCGAAGAGGTCATCAAAGTCATATTTAAAGCGTAATCACTTGTTACTGCCATTGTAGTATATATAGAATTAGTACTGAAACTTGCAGATAACGTCCCATTCACAGTGTTCATGTTAGACGGTGCGGATGGCAGTTCAGTTGGTGTTAGTATAGACACGCTCCGTGTCAGATTAATCATTGTGCTGTGATGTGTTGGCGACACTAGTAAGGGCGTTGAGGCGGTAAAAGTGTACATGTCAGTACTATATGTAAAGCTTGGAATCACACTACTTGCAATGGTCAATGATGACCCAGTTAAATTAGTAGATGAAAAAGGCATAGGCGGGAAGTTAGTATTTGGTGCCACACTGGACAAGCTAAAAGATGAAATGTTCATAGATGATGTCATTTGATAGCCAGATGCAGGGGAAAATGATCCAATGAAATCACTATTGATCACTGATGACGCGCTTCCGGTAGGTATCACTGATACAGATGGAAGCATAGAAGGCAAGCTTCCAGAACTGTCGGATACCGGTTGCGGCGAAAAGGAGTTGATGCTTGAAGACGACATCATCGAAGGATATATTGAGCTCATGTATCCACTGCTTCTTGTCGGTAAAATAGGTAGGATAATACTAGGAGATGATTGATAAACGGAAAGTGTTGGTGTTTGATGTATACTCAGAGAACTCGCAAGCATAGAAAGCGTTGGAAACACTGCACTCATGTTTAGGCTAACAGAAGAGGAGAACATGTAAGGTGAAGACATAGTCGATGGCGACATGTGTGGAAGCACATCGGTAACATTCAATGTTCGTGTTGAACTCATAATTGGGCCGCTACCTCCAAAACTACTTGACACTGAGATAAGATCGGACAATACTGGTGTCATCAGAGATGAGATTGTTCCAGAAAAAGACGCAGATGAATCGGTGACGTAAGAGGGCAGTACAAACATCGAAGAATACAAAAACGTTGACGTTCTCATAACTGTGGGAGAAACTAGTAAAGGCATACTGTAAGATACTGATTCAGAAATACTTGGAGATATCAACGATGATGCTGCTGATGTTGATATTTCAGTAATATGTTCACTTGACATGGGACTTGACAAAATGTCAGAACTGCTCCTTGGCGAAATTGTTGGAAGAACCGACGATGGTAAAATAACCTTTGTTGCGGTCAAGGAGGTCGACTGACCAAACGCAACGGTCGACATGACAGGTAAACTGACCATTGCTGATTGTGATGTAAGTGCCAACGTTGGTATAACTGGTGACATTATCAACTGGCTTGACTGGCTTGAGCCAATGGCAGACGCACTTGACATATGCTGGGAGAACAGGTTACTTGACAAGGTAGACATATGTGAACTACTGTATAAGACAATGGGCATTGTGGTTTGTACGTCAGATTGAATAATTGACGAGGCTTTTGTTGGACTTATTGGTACTGATGGAGTCAGAGAAACTCCATCCAAATTTGATGTCATATCTAATATTGCAGAATATGAATTTGATAAATCAGATGATGCTTCTCCTTGACTGACAAATGGGGAAGAACTTACAACGATATAGGTAGGAGAGGATGCGTCTGTCAAATTATTTACAAATGTCTGATTAGATGCAATACTTGACATCATGGGTATCGATGTTATGACACCCAGATCTTTACTTGTATGCAGAGGGACAGTAGCGGAATTTTGAATAAGGGAGCTAGTTAATGCCGATGACACGATAGTTGGTAGATGGGTTTCTTGGATGATAGAGCTTATGATCGGGTTATCAGTGGCCGATGATACTGATTCCATCATAGACGCAGGAGCATTCCTGGTGGAAACATCCATCGTACTAGACGACCCTCTGTTAAAACTCGACTCCACTGCAATCACAGATGTTTCAGCTATCTGACTGGCAGATGGCGCAGGATTGATTATAGCGACCGTTGAACCAGCTGATGCGAGTCCGTCATTGACGTTTGAAGATTGCGACCTCAGATGATTTGCCGTCGCTGATGCATTATTAAAAGCACCAACTGACGAGACTATTGGAGTTATCGGACTTGATGTTTCATGTACATTATCGGTAGCATCAACTTTGGAAACCATTGGAGTTATAGACACAAACATGGAGGGCGCAACAGACACAGTGATGTCACTTCCTGAAGCCATTGAAGCCTCAGTTATTTGGCCTGCATTTGAAGACACAACATTGTTATCAGTTTGAATACTACTACTGGTATTGGTGGTAGTTGAAGATGCGTTTTGGTCACTGATGGAGTTCCTTACTTCCACGTTTGCTTCAGTTGAAGAAAAGGTTTGGTCACTAATAGAGTTTTTGCCCCCTCCATTGGATACAGTCGGTAAAACGGCTTGATGACTAGTGTCTAGAACAGATGAAAGTGTCTGACTTCCTCCGCTGTCTACGACAACTACGGGAGGGGAAGCTGTCACACTCGCTAAAGCCACGCTACTTGATAGGACAGGGGTCGGGGTATAACTCTCTATACCAAGTGTTAGTGTTGAGTGGTCGGGAGTTGCGGAGGCTGAGAAGAGAAGATGTGGGAACACACGTTATAGTCGGTGCACTTACTACTATATTATTCTGCAATTAGCATACTGGTAATCACGTATTTCTTGCGAGGTAAATATTTTAACTTTAGTAAAATGTGCCATTTTATCTACGAATCTAGCAACTGTGATCTAACATTTCACCTTTTTATTGGTAAAGTTAATACGTTTCCGTATTTTAAAAAAATCAACGAAATAACAGAAAAACGTGAAAACTTCACTAATGAGTCTTTCACGCAAAAGTAAAAGTTCGCAAGAAGTAAGTGATAAACAGTATAACTTAGGAAGTCCAAAGAGATCGTC
>JAULCA010095640.1:3058-16366 GCA_032360845.1 Crassadoma gigantea | reverse complement strand
ACCAGCTCAGGTTGAAAACGTCTTTTCTATTTTAAGCATTTGGTACAATTTACCAAACCAAGATAATTGTTCACAGGACATTTTCTTCCCAAAATGAGACAAAAATTTAGACATTTGACATGTATGCCCCCTCCCGCCCAAGTGGGGATATAATATTGTCAAGCCTTCATTTAAATCCATCCACTTCTATAATCTTGTTATACCAATATCCAGTCATAATGCCTCATGGGACAGACTAGCTTTTTCTTTATTTCTTAAAGTGTGTCCCTTTAATTAATAGTTTCACAGACTCCATAGAAACATGGGCTATTTTCACTATAAATTAAGGAATTCAATAATGGTATGAATGATGTTAACAATAGTTTTTATTTCATGGGGTAGTTTATTCCAAATCCCAGTGTTAAACTTTGATCAGATTTAGTATCAAAACTTTTATTGGGACATTTTATAGTTTTATATCCCTGTATAGTGTATATAAATATTGTAAACATTGTACTGAATATCTTCGTTGTATGTCTCAATCATAATTTATTGGTTAAATTGTAACCAACATAACCTTTGATAAGCAAAGCATTTAACACACCCAGGCCATTAAATGACTTGCTAATTTAAAGTGATGATGGCGTATCTATTACAGAACATAATTTTTCATTTCCACTTCTCGGTATCCTTCATTAAGATATTTTGAATAAAGAAAAAATTAAAATGCAACAAAATTTCTAGGATAAAGAGTAACACATTCATATATCATTACACACCATCAAAGGTCACAGATTTCTATAAAAGTCATAAAATCGTGTATCGTGTATGAATACAAGTATGAGCTACCACCAACAAATTAAACACCCAAACAAAATGTATAGTAGAGTGACTAATGTGCTTTATTTCTACATACATTTTTGTATTTCAGTATTTACAAGTTTCACAATTAATGTAGGAGTGGGTCATTAAAGGGCATCACAGCATTTCCGTTTACGCAAGACATGATGTTTTAACCACAAATACTTGACAAAGGTTATGTTCTTCTCTCTGTTATAATGATAATGTTATCATGATTATGATCAAATACCTATATGTCACCGTTATGTCACCAAGAGGCCTTTTGTATAAATTTCTTCAGTTGAACATTATGAACCAGTCCAGAGCTTAAGGCCTGAACACAACTGGATGGACAAAGAGCTTGTCCTCCCAAAGTCACTTATTAAAATTGAAACAGTATCTGATGTTAGTACCATTCATATCCTAGTGAGAGGTCAAATCAAGACACAAAAGTTCAAGGGCCATGACTGCAGAGATAATAAACAAGGAAGTTTACATCATTGTACTGTACATGTACTAGACAGACAGGCAAGCCTACTAAGGACATTTACAAAAATGACAACAAAAACCTGTGATATCAGTTATCAGCTTTACATGTAGGTCAGGTGGTCAACATGCACAGTACAGTGTGTAGTGGTTTTTATCTGGTAAAAAAAACTTTATCCTATATACATACAAGTTGAATCATGCATACTGAAGAGAAGCGTTCCATTTTTGTATTGTTTTGAATGCATGGAACACCCCCAAACCAATATTTGTTCCAGCATGAAACACCCCCAAACCTACAGTACACACTTAGTACAGCTACAATATTTGTTCCAGCATGAAACACCCCCAAACCTACAGTACACACTTAGTACAGCTACAATATTTGTTCCTGCATGAAACACCCTCAAAACTACATGACACACTTGATACAGCTACAGTTTTTTCCTCAAACCTTCACAGCACACTTGATACATCTAGAGAAGGTATTTTTTATTTGAGTTGGGGGGTGGGGGAGAAGGTTAGAATTACCCTGAACATGTTGTGCTGTGAAACAATAATAAACTAAATTCAATTTTCATTGTGCAGTAATTCACTAATTGAGTTCCGAAAATCAGTGAAAGTTGTCCCCAAAATATCTCAAATGGTGACCCCGATATATTTACAATCAACCTGGACATAGTATAACAAAACAACCCCCATGTCTGCTGAAACCCTGTTGTACATCCCGTTGCATTTCCTATTCAATCCCTGCTGGAATCATATGTCTACTGAAATCCTGGTCTGCATGTCATCTGAAATCCTGCTGTATTGTCCAGAAATTCTGCTGCACTGTCCATTAAAGAGTACCTTCTAAATCTACTGTTAGTACTCATGATTTTACCACTTATTTTTTTAGCTTTAGAGTGAATCAGTGATTTGATCAAAATAATGCCTTCTTAAAACCTGCTATAATTATCTTATATATTAATATTGTCTTGTGACAGGGAGTCGATGATAAGGGTGTTCCTAATCTGACATAAGGATGCCTGTTCTTCATTTCTGGGTAATTACTAAAGTAATACTTTTTTTCATAAAATTGACCACAAAAGTGATGGATTTTTATTCCCTTAGCATACATTTGGTGATACAAAGTTATAACACTTGTGAAACTCAACAATAAGTAAACGCTGAACTAGAAAATATGCAAAGGAAACATTATACACGATTTTGAACAAGTAAGTGACTCATTCTCCTCACAGCTATACTAGGTCTCACTCAAGATCTAAAAGGTCACACAATCACCACTAGTCCACAAGCCAGTATTTCTTGTGTCAACCCAGTAATACAATTTCTAGAAGAAAAATAAAAATGTGCGCTCCTGATTTGCATGTTGTTATATAACCAGTTATTGATATGCAAACAAGTAGGGGCTTTATCTTATTAACAAAAAACAAGGCCTAAAGGCTTTGGAATTTAAATTCTACAAAGTAGATAGACAGAAATTAAGTTTTGTGTCTACCAATATATATTTTATCTGTAAGTTATATATATATATATATCAGTTTTTCATGGACTTGAATTGAAACTGAAGCTTACATGGCAATTAATTTTAATGAAATGTATAGCTTTTAAATATACCTTGTAGATTATATAATTAAAATTGAAATACAGGCAATCTGTTACAGCCTGGCCCCAACTCTTTCCAACAGTACACCTTTAAAAGCAGGTGAGGCCAAACAAATGTGTGTTTTCAGTGATGACTGGGAAACCTGTTAGCCTTAGGAAGGTCAGGTAAACCTATTTTCAATGCATAATCTTTTTCATGCTAGATATATTGACTTAGACAACTTACTTCAATGCTTGTTAACAAATTACAAGCAAATGCAAAGCACCAAACTCTATGATAAATTAAAATTAATGTACACGACTGGTATATATAAATATATAATGTGCTAGGTATAAGGTTAATAAACAAACGATGCATACTTTCTTTAACTTAATGGACAATGCAAAATCCTTATAGATGAATTTAAATGAATTGAAAAATCTTGGATAAGATGTTTTGTGAAACTGAAATTTAACTATTTTGGCCTATCAGGTATACGTAGATAACAGTCACCTACAAAAAACTGTGCTGATCATGTCCCTATAACATATGAATAGCCCGTACCTATCTGGACTATCGTAACAGGAATCCTCATGTTACATAAATATATTCATGAACAGTGATCAACTTGAAGAGTCACGACATGAATGACCATGTACTCTGGGATAGCAGTAACATATTCACAATGCTGGTCCCCCAAGGTTATACATGGTGGCAGATGATAATCATGTATACCATATATACATATCTATGATTATTACCATAAATATCCTATCATACATGCATGCTCCATAAATCTTACAAATCTATTACCACCTCAATGAAAGCTTAATTATCTCAACATTTTTGAAAACACAAACCAAATCTGTAATACTCTACTAAATAGATACATATATGTATGTATGTACCTTATAAAGTAAATAACATCAAATGAAGTATGGTTCTCAATGAATTCTCACATTTTTTTCTCCTTTCAAAATCGTGATTATCTCAATGTAATACATCCATTCTACTGTATTCTTCATCCTATCTTTACATCTGTGTGTACCCTACCTTTCACTATGTCATGATCATGAAAAACAATCTACCCCTTTATTTAATATCAATTTTTCAACCATCTCACAATTAGTAAGCTAAAATTAATATGGTTCATATATCAAACACTAGAGTACATATATGTGTATATCAAAGCTAGTTCTCAATTATTTTAAATTAAAGTTTTTAGGGCCATACATTTACAAGATGTCCACCAAATACAAGGCAAGCAGTACCATATTTGGCTAAATGTTACATGAAGCCCATTGCATTTAGCATACTTTGGACAGTAAGAATATGACGTTTATTGCCACCTCACTGGAGGCCTGTGGAGAAGAACCACTGCCCTGATCTCAAAATACGTCACTAATTTCATGTCATTTGAAACTGGCAATGTCTTACATGTACACTGTTTTGAAACAAAAGAGCTGACAGATACCCTTATTCTACCAAATACTCATCACTGAATTTTAGATTTGGGGGTATATTTGATATTCAGGACTGTGTACAGCAAGATCTATATACTTTGTGACAAAACAATTCTTATAAACAAATTACTTGTAGTCTATCTTTCAAGCAGATTTGTAGTACATGTCCTAAAGCTATTATTGTCTGAATGCTGTGGTATGGTATGAAATGCAAGTATGCCAACTTACCTTAGTCTTTCTCGTCTTGGCCAATGGTTGCGTGGGCCCCTTCATTCCAGCACCAATAAATTTGATCTTGCAAGGCTCAATCTTTGTGGGTATATAACCCTCTTGATAAGGATGATTCTTCTTTTCTTCAATTAACGAAAGATCCAAAGGAGGAACTCCATTACTGGCAGCACTTGTTGATACCGGCTTTTTATCTGGTATCATGTTAGAATTGAACACGGCAGAAGGACTATTTCTCTTCCCTCGTATAAGGTCATCTATGCTAGATGATCCACTCTCATTCTTTTTGGCAATAACGTTTTTACGAACTTTATCTAAAGCAGTTTCTTCATTAGACTGTTCTCTTTTCTTTGGCACTGGGGAGGATAGAGCTCCATTCATGAGTCCTTTTGCCCTAAATTGACTGGGTTTTACTAAATTGTAATTAGTTTCATCGTCACTATCATCTTTGTCATTGCTTTTGCTTTCCTGAGTTACATCTTTTCTGTCTTTCAAGAATCTATTAGCAATGATTGTGGGGATTCCTTTGGTTGGTCTCCCACTAGCACTGTTGAGCTCTTCATTTTTTTGGTTTAACACACCAACTGGTTCAAAGTTACTTGTTTTAGTAGCTGGGGTAGAACCAGCATTGGATGTGCTGCTTTGAACTTGTTCCTGAGTTTTGAGTTTATTGTTGTCATTATTCTGGTTTGATCGGACTGCTGGAGCAAACCGATTTGGAATTGATATATTTGATTTTGGTGGTAGTTCAGCTTGCACCTTTTGTTCTACCTGTTTTGGAACAGGCTCCACTGATCTTTCTTTTGGAGTTGAAATTTCTGCTTCAACTTTCACTTCCTTCTCTGCAGCTTTGGAATAATCTTCTTCAACAGAATTAGAACGGCTAAGTTTTCGTGCAATTGCTTTTGGTCGTGGTGGTGCCTGCTTCTTTTCTCCCTGATTTTGAGCCTTTTCATCGTTTGTTGAAACAGGTCTAATCGATGATGAATCAAATATCTGCTTTTGTTCCACTGGAACTTTAGGTTTCTGTTGTGTTTCTATTTTAGGTGGAATTGGAGCAACACTTTTCTTTTTGTCTGTACTAGTTGTTCTTTCTGTTTTTACCATTTTTGTATCCAAAATTACAGAATTTTGTACAGGCATCCTGTTAGATCCTGAAGTATCGGTTTTGTTTTCCTTTTCAACAGTTATAAGTGTAACATTCTGCGGAACAGTCCTTCTTGCTTTTTTAACGGGGGCTAGCTTAGGTCCTGTTGCTACAATGACATTGGAATCAAATATGGATTTCATTTCACCAATGTTTTTTTTCTTTGTCATGGGAGAGTCAAAAGCTTTCGGAGGCTTGCCAGGTATACTGCTTACATTTTCATCACTATCAGCAGATTGTTTTTCTCTAGAATCTGTTGACGACTTTTTGTTTACAAAATTGTTTTCAGGAGATCCGTCAGGCTGTGGCGATGACACAACTGTAGCACTATTACTTGGTGAATTGGTGTCAGATGATGATACTTTTACCTTGGCAATTGGCTCTGATGATGAACCTGATGATGAAAGAGATGATACACTTGGTGTCAATGTTGAGGTTGGATGAAGAAGTGATGACTTAACATCGCCTGATTCCTGTGAATTAAGCATCTCTATTTTACTTGCCTGTTTGTCTACAACTGGTGACTTCTCTTTTTGTGGAACCTGTGGCTTTGACCTTGACACTGGTGGTTTTGGAATTGATGCAGAAATGAACTTTGGTGACCGTGGTGCATCAGGAAGAATTTTCCTCCTGTTTACCTTTGTGTTAGCTTCAAACAATGTTCTAAATGCTGAAACTGTATTTGGTTTTGGAAGTTCACATTCTTCATCCTCACTTTTTAAAGTTTTCACATCCTGTTCATCTACGTTACTCGCACTCGCAGGAGGTTTGCGAGGTTGTTCAATGATGATGATTTCATCTGATGATATTTGCATCTCTGGAACTCGTGGTTTTGGTGGTTTTTGTTCTTCCACACTTGATCCTGAAACTATTCTGACCAGTTCTGTTTTCTTGGTGAGAATTTTAGGTGGTTTTTGAGGTGCTGGTTTTATTTTAGTAGTACTAGTCACATCCCCATCATCTCTCAGGCTATTACCATCCAAACTGTTTCTCTTAACATCTGTACTGCTCCGATTAGAACCATCAGTTTGACTGTTTCCTCTCAAATAACTCTTCTGATAGGGTGATTTTACTGGTTCTGTTTTTTCTGGTTGTAAAGATCCCCTTCCCAGCAGATTGTCCAGGCTTCCATATCGTTTAAGCCTTGATGCAGCACCTTGAAGGGTGTTTTCATGACTTGAAAGTGAAGTAAACTTTTTACGTAATTTCTGAACTATACCAGAGTGTGGGCTATAGTCATTTTGTTCTTCCTCTGTGGTACAAGTACTGACACTGTCGCTGCGCGATAACTGGGGACTTTCAGGAAGTGAATCATTTATTAACTTACCATGCGGATGTGTGACCCCACCGAGCTCCACGAAAAATGGGTTGCTTTGCACATGTTTTAAATGTGTACTGTCAATAGCCACTTTACTTTTAAGACTGGGCTCTATCGCCGAGGTAGATTCCTCCCTATCCGACTTCATATCACTTACTTCCGTAGTGTCGCCCCCTAAACTAAACTTCACTTTACCTCCATTTCCCTCGGCAGATGTGTGGGGGAAGTTATTGTTTACATGACTAGATCTGCTATCTACCGAGGAACTACTACTGGATCGAACATGATCCCGAGTTTTACTGTTATTACTATTTGGGTTCACAAAACTTCGTTTCCATGTCGGAATGTCATTTATGTTATTATACTTATCGTTGGAATGTCCTCCCGGTTCACCTGAATCATCAAACACACGTCCATTTTCCATAATAGTCTGCTTCCACGATGGAATGGAAGCCATTTCCACCAGGCCAGTCATCAATACAAATGTTCTGATACCAACTTCATGAAGAAAACTAGTAAGATATCTCCGGACGAGTTCTCTCGTTCTTCTCACAGACAGCTCATTTTATCCCATGACGTCACATATGTTAGGTGCGAACCGAACATTATTTAAGGTGAAGGTCGTTATATAGGATATTAATTTAATCAACAATAACAGTTGCTTTTTCTTGAATAAATAAGCATCCATTATTTCATGTCTTTAAAGTTATTCAAGATCTTGTGTTGACGGGAAGCTTTAATTGGGCAACCTCAGTACTAAGGTTATAAATGACTCGCATTCCAGGGTTGACCTTGTTTCGTTTTACCTGACCCTTTGATCAATCGATAATTACAGGTATATTTTTTATTTTAAGTTGGTATGACAAACTGGTGTATTTGATAATTATTTACATATTTTTTTAACGGCACAGCATTACTTAGCCTTCACTCTGAATGGAAATAATAATGCCATTATTATCACCAATGGAAAAGAGAAACTTAAACAGGAAGCACACGGACGACGGAAGTAGTCCGCGAAGCTCGTTTCCAAGAGCAACGTTACACAGAGAACGACGCCAGTCTGGTGGTTTGTAGAATCTGTCAATAATTACCAACACGTAACGGGATACAGAGACCAGTTAGGCTTTGACAGCCATTGTTTGTGTACGGAGGTGAGGTGTCTTATCCGCAAACATGCTGGGAACTAAAGCAGCAACCACAATAGGACCCGAATCGTGGAGAAACAATACATTGAAAGGGATAAAAATATCTCAAACAATCGTTCAAAAGAGTGACAAAAGTTGTGATGTGGGACGGGCCCTTGACCCCCTTCCTCAACTCCGAGATACAGTGGCCCAATTGTCCAACGATGAAATTCACAGATATACGAGAGAAGTTAGAATTGTGGTAGCCAGACTCAGGGAGAGTCTTTTGGACACAAATGAAGAAATTAAAGCCCTATCCAGGGGAAAAGAAGCACTTGAAAAATCCTTGGAACACACCAGAAAGGATATAAGGTTGAATAAAGACAGTCAAGATATAAGAGTATCCAGGCCTTCAAGAGAAAGGGTATGTTTACATGATGAATGGCACTTAATGTTGCATTATGTAAAATTTAATGCACTTCATAAATGTATGTACAATTAAGATTGTTTGGGTTGACTTCATGACAGATTTCATGGATGTTAATAGGTGAGTGCTGATTAACATCCCACTAACAAGTTAACAATTCCTGCATCCTTTTTTGCTGATTCACCTGTTATTAAATTCAGTGTACATCTTATTTGCAATTCTATTCTGTTGAACAAGTTTGTGTAGAAGTTTACAGAGTATCAGCTGGGTTCAAACGGTTTCATCGGTCATGGGTACTGTACTGCTTACATAACATAAGAGGTTACTGGTTGCCCTTTTTTCTATCAGATACATTATGATTTTGCCGATGCAGGGCTATCAAAAGTATAGATCTGGCTGTGTTAATCTCTAACACTTTGTTGGAGTAGGTACTATGCTTTAGTCTGACATGTTATGTTCTTACTATTCTATTGAAGTAAACATTCCATTTTGTCAGTATTGAAAGTGCATATGAATAATGATTCAACCCAGTCTCATGTAAAGTTAAGATGTACTTGGTGCATCCCTTTATCATCTAGCATAAGTTTTCAATGTTCCTCAAATTCAGTATTTTTTTGTGATTTGATGTTGTCTGGTTGTATTTAATCCATTTTCATTTCATGAGATAAGAAAACAAGAGCTGGGTTGTCTTACATACAGTGTCATTTTATATTGAATTCAGTACAATATACAAGGTAACAGTAGACTCGAGGTTGGGGGGTCATGACTAATAGAAGCATATGTATTGAAAACTCTCTAGAAAGTCAGTATCAATGCAATGATACATAAATTATCACCAAATTAGATGTAGTTTGTTCATACATTTTTTTCTCTACCATGACACAGCATACAGCTAACATTTCCATTGATCAATGAATCGTTTCCAGATAATGTGAATCAGGCTTGAATATAGGTCCATAATATATTCCAACAAAAGCTTTTGTGGACACCAGCCATGTGAAACTTCATGATGTGTTTATTGAGGTATTGTATTGACTTAATAAAAGAATGGAAAAGCTTTTAACACAGAACGTTAACAGTTACACATGACCCGTGATTGTAATTTTAACACCTTTAGTAACTGGCAACCAACACAATGTAATACTTTGGGAATTTTTATTATAACCTCTTTTCTTTCTTTGAAAATTTATTTCCAGCTGAGGTATATTGTTCTCTTAGAAAGCAACTATTTGCAGAACTTTTGTCAGTTGTATTTTAAGGAAATCTTGATTTGCGAATAAAGAAACCATACCAGGCACATTAAAAATTCATGTGAAAACATAACTTTACATTTTTATGAAAAACATGGCTGTTAAAAAAACAAGTTGATCGTTTTTCTTCAAAATATGTCCTGGAATCCCTGATGATTATTTTTCTTTCCATAATCACAGGGAATGGTTGCAGCCTCATCTCTATGTTACGGTAGATGCAGAAAAGTTTGTAGGGTGTTGAATTTTGTGATTTAGTTAAACGGGATGAATTAAGTTATATAAATTTTCATTACCTAGCTCTGTATCTGATAATTTCTCACTGTTTTTCAAGTTATTTTAAGTGTGGGAGCTCTCTATATATATCTGGATGCAGGTACATTGCCGTAACAAGCATACATTATTTATGTGAATGAAATTTCATGCTTACAGTACCTTTAAGAGCATGCCATGCTTTTCTGTGGTTTTATAAATGCTGCTACATAATTTTTTATCAGATAGTTCTTGTCTAATGTAAAGTAACTATTGAATGTAAATCAAAATAATTTTTATAAACATAGATGTATCATGTTCATCACAAGGATTCTTGCATGAAATTTTGCACTGGAAGTGTACAGTAATGGTTATAAAGACTTGGGAGGTGTAATTCAAGATGTATTAGTCCATAACCAGGACTGGTGAGGGAGTTCAAATGATCAATTAAAAAGTCACTTTCTATGGTGTGTGCGTGGTGTGATATAATTTACCATGCCACATATCTTGCACAATCTTGTATGTAATCTATACCCAAACCCCCAAGATGTTGTTATATAATGTGGTCATTGTTTTATTATCCATACTCCTAGAATTACTCATGTGAAAAGAAACTGATATTTTAATGTTCAAAATTATATTGAATTTAAAGATTAAAATAAAAAATAACAGCCTGAAAGAACTTGTTCAACTTATGTCATAATTAAGTTAGGATTGTTTAATTACAATTCTATATAAAAAAATCTAAAGCTTGTTAAGATTTTAAATGATAAAAATGAAATGATTATGAATGAAAGGATGTTTATATCCAAGCAGTTGAAAATATATGTTTATATGGCATAATGGTCTTTCTCAAAGCAGTTGAAGAAGTTTTACAGAAGATTATGATTGGATATTGAATATTTTAAAGAAAAAATTAAACAGCCCAATAACCAGATTCAATTAACTTAATGTTTGATCTCCAAAAGTGTCAAAAAATACCACACAACAGCACATTATCTAAAAGTTAAAACACAGTATGTTCATGAAATATTTCTACCAAAATGGAATTGAAATAATATTGTGTTCCATGGATTGTATCAAAATTTAGTAAAATAAATGAAGTATAAGCAAAGCTAATACTGTAATGTGTGCAGCATATGAATAGTTTGAAAACTCCCTTACAAAACTAGGATGGGTAAAATAGATAACAGTCAAGTTTTTGAGTATGAGCAGAAATAGATGAATACCTGATTGTTAGTAAAATAGAACAGTCTGTAGTGTAAATCATTAAAATTGAATTAGGTAGATATAAATTGAGGTTTGCCAGGTACAACAGCATTGCTAGATGGTGGAGATTAGGCTTTGTGTACCCGGGCACTCCATGGTTACTATAGACCAGACATGTTGGATTACAGAAAGTATCATGTTGGGTAAAATTGCTGGTGAATAATTTAAGACCAAAATGTATCCAACTTATTGTATGGAACCCATTATACCAAAAAGGCAATCTAACTTTTGATTGGTATTTGGTTTAAGCCACAGAAATCAATACAGTAAGCGACAATAATGGGATCAAGGGCGGCATTAAATGAAAAACAATTTACAGATCTATCATGGTAAAATTCATGAATGTATCACAATCACACTGCTGATAAACATATTTTCAATTTTTTTTTAAATAGATATTCCCACGAAAATATGAAAAATTAGGAACATTCTCATTGGTCAAGGGGAGATAATTTACATATTTTGTTCACTGTCTATATTTTCCCAAAATATGTTTGTTACAACACTTGTTTCATTTCATGAAAAATAATACCATTTAAAAGAATCATTTTTTTTCTACATGTTAATAGTGTTTTTGAAGGAAAAGAGTAAAGAAAAAAGAATCAATTAATTTAACATTTGAATTATATATATCAAATCTTAAAGATTTATACATCTTATACACCTTAAAATATGAATCAAGTTTTGATTTTACATGATTGAGATTGTGTACAGTGAATATTTGCATTTTCAAATATTATATAAAAAAAAAAATCTTTTCCAAGTTAATCTTTAAGACTTATACAAGTCATTCATCAGCTCTTTTGTGACAACATGACATACGAGAACCGGTCTGTTTCATTACCACTTCAGTGGCATTTTGGTTAACATACATGTGGCTAATTGGAACATCAGGGACGATTAGAAATGATCACATATAGATAGTGAAAGAATTAAGTTAATAATATATAATTATGATATTGTGAACACTAGAGTGTCCATATTCAGAGCTTTTTTTTTATCTTTTATGGATAGAACCTTTTTGTATCATTTTGGGAAAAAACATACCTATTCCGAAGGAAATTTTCAGGCGTAAACTGCAAAATATGGGAATTAAGCATAGATATGAAATAGTTTCAAAAGGAAATGGGCCCATTTTCAGCCACAAAAAAGTCCCAGGAAAAGCCCTGGTATTAACTAAAAAGTACCGGTATTCTATATGAATATATGAGAGTCTGTCGGTAATTATATTGTTTATGGCCTGTAGAAGTGTCAGCTGCTTGCACTTTGGCTGTGTATTATTTCATATCTCAGTATTTCAATCATGTTTGATAATGTTGAAAAGCAATTATCTTTGGCTGTGAAGTGTATTGATTTAGTTGCATACAGTGGAAGTTTAGCTTCCTCTGTTATTGCCGGTGGGGCGAAGAAAATTACATAATAAATCAAAAGCAGAAAAGAAGAAAAAAATGCTTCATTACTTTTCCATGTTTGAAGTGTCAAATTTGGGATATATGCTGTCAATTTTAAACCATTTTCAGAATATGCAACAAAATATTGAATTTGTCCGTTGATTTTACTTATTAAAATCATACAATGTATATGTATATATGCATTCCAAAATTTAACGACTATAAATTCCAAATAAGATTTTGAAAAATGTCCAATAAGGTTTTGAACCCTAACTCCTCGCTTCTAAATTTGATCAAACAAAACCGAAATTAATTTTCTTCAGTAGAAATATTACGGGATTACCATGAATTTTTTATAGAGAGTTTTCTCTGAGATGTACATAATCACATTAATTGTATCAATGATCACTTTGGTCTTTTAATTATTATACCTTATTTACATAACATTCAGGAGGGAAAAAACTATTACTATCTGGCTAGCTGTTACAGTATATATATTGTTATTAACATTCGGTCAACAGGTAACCTGGTGGGTATCTATGATTTAAA
>JAULCA010095528.1:13284-29073 GCA_032360845.1 Crassadoma gigantea | reverse complement strand
AGGGTTAAGTTAAGGGTTAAGTTTAAGGATGAGTTTAAGCTTAAATTTAGGGTTATGGTTAAGTTCAAGGTTAAGTTAAGGGTTCAGTTTAGAGTTAAACTTAGGGTTAAGTTTCGGGTTGGGTTTAGCGTTTGGTTAAGGGTTATGTCTATGGTTAAGTTTGGGGTAAGATGAGGGTTAGGGGTAACTCTATGGTTGAGTTTATCGTTTCATTTAGGGTAATGTTTAGGGCTAGGATTAATTTCAGGGTTTATTTTAGGGTGAGGGTTTAAATAAGGAGTTGAGTTAAGGGTTAAGTTTAAGTTCCGTGTGAAGTATAGGGCTAGTGTTAAGTTTAGGGTTGAGTTAGGGTTAAGTTTAATTTTATGGTCGAGTTTGGGGTTGAGTTTAAGGTATAGTTTAGGGTAAGGTTAAGGTCTAAGTTTAGGATTAAGTTAAGGGATAAGTTAACGGTTAAGTTTAAGGTTCAGTTAAGGGTTGATTTTAGTGTTGAGTTCAAGGTTGAATTTAGGGTTAAGTTTATGGTTTAACGTTAAAGTTTAGCGTGTTGAGTTTAAGTTTAAGGTTTTATATTTGATGCTTCAGTTTAATATTTAAGTTTTGTGTTTTGAGTTTAGGGTTTAACTTTAAGGTTAAAGTTAAGTTTGTTGAGTGTGAATTGAAGGTTTCATGTTTGATGTTAAAGTGTAAGGTATAATGTTTAAATTTAAGTTTTAATGTTTAAGCTTAGGGTTTAAGTTTAACTGTTTAAGAATTAAATATAGTGTGTTGAGTTTAAGTTAAAGGTTTCAGTTTAAAGTTAAAGGTTTAATTATTAAGTTTAGGGTTGTTGTTTTAGTGTTTAAGTTTAGGGTTAAATGTTTCAGTTTCCAGTTTGAGTTAAGGATTTATGTTTAGGGTTAAAGTTCACTGTTTAAGTTTAGTGTTTAAGAGGGTTAACCGTTAGGGTTGGAGTCAAGGTTTAGTTTAAAAAAAAGGATGTAAATCCAAGTTTTGAGTAAAGGGTTTAGGTTTAGTGTTGAGATTAGGTGTTAAGTAAGGTTTTGGTATATATTTAGGGTGTTAATTTATTTTATTTTTTTAATGCTTAAGTTAAGTATTGAATTTATGGTTTGGGATTTATTTAAAGTTTAATGTTTCAGTTTAATGTTGAGTTAACGGTTTATGGTTAGGGTTTCAGTTTAAACATGAGAGGGTAAAGTTTAGGGTTTAAGTTTAAGTTGAGGTCTTAGTTTAGGACTGTGTTTAAGGTTTGCCTTTATGATGTTAGTTTGGATTTTACGTTAATGGTTTGTGTTAAGTGTTATGTTCAGAGTTGAGTATAAGGTGTTAGTTTACTGTTTAAGTTCAGGGTTGAAATGAGGGTTTATGAGTTTAAGTATTTTACGTTTAGGGTTGAGTTTAGGGTTTACGTTTAGGGTTTGATTAACATACTCGAACAATATTTATTAATAATAATTCATTACATCATGCCACACCATTAATACGATGAAAAGGGCAGTTCAATACAGCCAATCCATAGCTTCCACGACAAACTGTTCGCTAAAATTACATATCCAACCCGTACAAAAATACTCAAATCCACAAGCATTCTGAGAGTATTGAAAATCAAAACATAGTCCCCTACCGGTGGCTGCAGGCCCATCACCCGCAAAAACATCACAGTAATCCCCATTTTCTTCCCAAAACTTGGCCGAGGTAAAACTCGAACTTGAACTGTAAATCTGCACTATATACCTACCTACTAAATTTTATTTGAATATCTATCATGATGTTCAAATGTGCGAAAAAACTGATGAAACAGAATTTCAGACGGTCGGACAAACGAACGGACGGACGGACGCGATGTTCACCTATAGTCCACACGGTTTTACTGACAAGGGATTACTTACAATATCATAATTGATTAACAATTTTAACTCTCTGCAATACTAGCCACTTACCTGTCACATCAGCATCTTAAAAGTAATCCATACATATTTCAGAAAGAATGGCTATCCACAATTAATACAATCCAAAATATCAATCCAGAAAAGATACACATCCGATTATAATAGGGTTTGCTTTATTTAAAAGCAATATTGGCCAAAAGGATTTCGGTCAAATGAATGTGTAACACCTTGATACGTCAGCATATATACAAAATAACTCCGCCTCCATAAGTCACGTGACATTTTGGCTGACATTGACGAGTTGGTAAGTGCGCACTTTCGCAAAAAAAATCCTAACCCTAACCTTAACCCTAAGACACGTCTATCATGAGTGCACATTGCATATCAATTTTACATATACATATCCACAGATTTTTTATTATGAAATACTGAACAGATGCGTAAGGAAGGTCGTTCCATGCCTTCAGAGTAGACCAAACACAGCCTTCATCGCCATGTTTGTCATCAGCTTTCTGCTCAAACTTCCGTTCTGCACGCAGGTATTATGCTACATAATGTTTGTTCATTTGTTTTTATTTTACGGCCTAAGAAGAGCTATGATCATTTAAGGACCTTCCAGGTTTAGGTTTTGTAGGAAATCCGGAGTTCCCGGAGAATTGCCATCGAACTGCGGCCAGTTTCTGACGATTGATCCACATAAGCCTCGTTCCAGCGACCCAGTTGTGAAGGGTTAGTGGAAGCAGTATGTCAGACACCTTAACCACTTAGTGACAGCTATGACAGTCAATTTTGCACTGTCCTTCTGAGGGGTGAAAGCAATTGATGCTTTATACTTTAAGCTGTTTATTGTTTTCGTTTGAAACAATCATTCTTATTAACCAAAAGGTTTCGAAAACTACCTTGTCCATTGAACAAATACAGTTTTCGTCTACTTCTTTGTTATATACCAGTTTAATTTTAAAAATAAATAATTAAAAATATTATACGAATCTTTTCTAACAATACTTAAATTTTTATACTTATGAGTTTTTTATTGAATTTAAGAAGTAGAACATATATATCATCTTCTGTTTTTTCTTGTCAATATCTTTGTTCATGTAGGTCAAAGATACAAATATGATGTAGAATCATATTTCAAATCGATTAGGTGCCGTTTTGGTTGCAATTATAAATCACAGGAAGAATTAATATTTTGATTTGAAGCGAAAACATGAATAGGAAGTATATACTACGATTTCTAACGTCGGTGATCATCAAAGCATTTAATTGCTTTCAGTTTGTGTCCAGAGTCGATTGGAATGTAAACGAAACGGAGGATAGGTAAAGCATGGCAGCGCTTCATATCGTGATTGACATGTACAGTTTATATTCGTATTGTCTATAAATGTCACTGGAAAGCAATCAGATACTTACGATTATCGTTTTTGAAATATCCATCTGTAATATAAAATAAAATACAGCATAAAGCTCAAATAAATGTATGAATAATGTCTACTTATTGATTACAATGATAACAAGTATGATGACGTCAACAATAACACCATAACAATCATAGTCGATGATACATATTGATCAATATATGTGGCGAAAGAAACGATATTCACATAAAGCTTGGTTACTATGCCACTTGTTATGTCAAACGCAAACTTCAGACGTTTTTTTTTATTTTTCAAAAGTTTTCCAGTACATGTACAACATGTACAATACACAGGATATCCTCACACATACACACATTCACACATGTTGAAATACATGTATTACAATCATCATCATCATCACCATCATCATCATAGTCATCCATATCAAGCAAGCATCAAACGTAGTGTTGTAATTTTTTCTTAAAGTCCTTCTTTAGTCAGTTGTTTAATAAAGATGCTTTCCAACTTGCCGAATTTTGAAACTTTAAACATGATTGCATGCATTTCTTGTTATAATGGTATAGCCGGTGTATGCTAACAAGCTCAAAGAATGAAGTAAATTGTTTACCTTTAACATACACTATTACCTGTTACTTAATGCAGCAACATCATATTTATCTCGAAACCTAGTTTTCTTATTTTTCTTTTTATAATTTTCTTTTAGTTGTGTCATTTGTGGTCAAAATGTCGGAACTGCTTTGATATTGGGTGATTACTGTTACATCTGTCATGTCTAATAAAGTGAAGTATTGCCAAAAAGCTTTGAGTGAAATGCATGCACAAGTGTAACGCTAATCGCGTTAAAGAAAACTCATTTTATATAAATAATACAAACAGAAAAAGAAAACACAAAATAAAAGAACATTACCGGAGTCAACAGTTATTCAAACTAACATTGGTAAGGCAACAAGGGCAAAACCTGAAAAAAAGAAAATATCTTCATGGCAGCTTTTGAATCCGTACAATAAGAATAAAACCATGTATTCCGGAAGGGTAAGTAAATATACAACATTTGATATAGCGCCCTATCTAGCTAACATAAGCCACTCTGAAATAGATATACAATTAATACAATTAGCATATACTTTTATCAATACAATTTTGAGGAATTCGCAGGATCTGCCTTATCAGGCGCTAACTACTTGTCCTATGCCACCTGGCTAATATCTCCTTATGTGTGTATGCCTGTGTGTGTGCTGGAGATGTAATTTGCTCTGTTTGTGATGGGACCGTGCTTCCAACGGCATCTTTTATAGTGCCACCTCACTTGAATGCTTCAGTACAGATACCGCAACATCCACCCCAGGCCAATTTATACTCCACCTTGTTAGAGTTGTGTGGGTAGGAGACAAACACTTTCTCTAATACTCATGCGTACGCGTATTCTCTTCATAGACGACATCCATGTTGTATTACGTCGTCATAGAGAGGCCTGGGATAGTGACGGCGGAATAACCAGCACACCAATCACCATAATCGTAATTAACATACAACACATAGAAACAATGTCCTAATCAAATCAAGATGCTGACAATAAAACTTGTCCATAGTCTTCCTGAACGTTCATCTCTAATAGCGAATACGTTACAGTTAAATAATCTGTAAATTTCATAATTTGCTATAATTTTGTTTTTTCTCGATAATTTATTTGTTTATACGATGGGTTTTGTATTTATATATTTTGTTTATAATTTTGGTTGATGCACTTCTGAATCTCTTCAAGTCAGTTTCTACGCTAGCTTACTAAATTTTCAAATCAAATATTTCTCAGTTTACCTCAGCTTTTTATCAAATATGTTTATCCGTAACTAAATATTTCATCCATTTATTTTCTAAAAGCGGCAATATATAATGGTCCATAGCTACGTTTGACAATCAGTTTTCTAATTATACTTTTTTTTCTATCATTTGTGTCATTTCAATAACTTTCTGAATAATGGAAACAAAAAATTGCAGTTTATTTTTTTTAAAGTGATAAGATTGAACAAACCCTATTGAAAAACATCTTTTAAAAAAATTAACAGTAAATATTTCCCTTAAGATGATAAGTTAATAATCTGAATATTGGAATGTTTCTACTTGTTATAACAACAATGACAGGTGAACTAATAATTATCAACAATTATCGACAATAACATAAAGCTGATGAAAGGAACACAGATGCCTCACATTATCTGTTTAACGGCCGCATTTGTTTGTCCCGTTCTCTTCATTGTAATTATGAGTCCTCCTGTCCTGTCCTCTTCATCGTAAGTATGATCAATTTGAATTTGCACAACAAAGATTCCTGATGATAAAATTCAGTTATATTCATATGTTATGATTTAACTATATAACCATGATTTCACAAGACGGGCATAACAATGCTGTTTAATAGCTTTGTTCTACATGTATTTATATTATGACACCGTCTGAGTGTAATGCTACCGGGCTTATTCCCTCAAAAATAAAATTGGGTATTGCGATCCGTCTTGACAAGTCACAGTTTAACATGTATCATTATGTTTATTTACCCATTATTAAAAGGTCAACATAGAAACTAAAATAATACTTAGTGTAATGAAGAAATACTCCGTGTGATGAAGTAATACTCCGTGCGATGAAGTAATATTTGATGTTGGCCATTGTTTAAGGAGGATATCACTCGACACTGTACGTACCTCGACACATTAGTCCGATATTCGGCTCGACTCCCTATTTCCATGTTCGCTCCAGTAGCAGCGCTCAGAGAGAAGGCCGCGGAAAACCCAACTACGACCCAAAGCTGCAGAGACAAAGATTGTATATACAGATCAACACATTGTTAATCCCTTTCATTTTAATCAAATCTCTATATCATAACAGTTAATTGTACAAGGATTAAATATTTTCTTAGAATACTTTTCCATGTTAAGCATCAGATTTCATAGGAAAATTTGCTCCATTTATTTCTGTGTGTGATATGAAGATCGACGGTTTGGAGTATGGTCATACGACTGCCTAATAGTGTTGTCGTCATTACTCGTATTCTTGATGTAACAGGACATGGCAGGTTTAGAGTTGATCTATTGCAACAGAAGACGCTTACCCTTCCGAAACACGTGGTCTTCTATTTATTGTACTTTAGGATATTTTTAGTACATATTTTTGGTGTCCATATGATTCCCTAGTTTAACCCTATCACCCCTATATAACTTTAGTAGACTCTACAAAGCATTGATCTTGGTGAGTCCATTATGGTCTACAGTGGTGGAAGGATTAATCGATTGTAAGTTCAATTATGGTATACATTGCTTGAGATTTTACTAAACTTTGAGATGTTTTATACAAGTGGCCCCCGGTGTAAGATAGTATTGCATTCCCATCATATGGGCAGTCCAGGGAGCCACCACCTGAAACAGAGAGTATATAGAAAAGAAAGAAGACATGAAAAAAAATAAAGAAAAGGAATAACCCACATTAGTTGCCTCCACGATTTACGTGCAGTGAGATATAGCAGGTTCAGGTTTGAATTTTTCAATGATCCGGAAAACGGAAAATAGAAGACAAGGAAGAAACCGCCCGCGATTCAATAGTGGAAACCAAGCTTGGTCATTTCCTTGGTCGTTTCAGGATATAATATTTTTTTCTTTGACACACAACCATTTTTGACACAATGAGAACTTGTCATATATTTTCTCAAAATGTACTTTAGAGTATGATATTATAAGTTAGTTAATAAATGACATAATTAGATTGTAATACACAATTGTTGTTGTCTGTCAGAAAACGTTTGTAAATTTTACAGTGTTATTTATTTTCAGCCTGCTGTGTCACATCCTTTCATCTTTTAAGAGAGATGGCTACTATCACTAATCACACGTTTACTGCCACGACTTGTATATCATTCAGTCGTCATTCATCTCATTAATTATTATTTTTGTAAGTATCGTGTATTGAGAGTGAGTTGATATCCTCTTTGTGTCCAACATTTTCTAGGAGTGACGATAAACGTGGCATTTAATTTCCTGCGCACAGTGTCAAACTTTCAACATGTTTGTGGCAGTAACGAACAATTATTTAGATATAGGACAATGTCGAACTATCCGCGTCTCCGTTTCATTATCATTTATCGAGAAATGAATGGAGACTGAATTCGCACCTTCCTCTGCTAACAATTGTGCACAAAATAATGGTTGTCTGTTTCATTGAAACGCTTTGTTAGTTCTTGCGTATGAATCATGTGATACAAAACGCTTTTGTGTATATATGTGACGCTACCGGTCATAGTGGTGGATATATAATGATACGCATAACAACATAATTCCTCTTGTTGTCTTGGTGAAACAGCTGATATAATGCTACTTCAACCTCCTGGACAGTACCTTTGCTTTGTCACTCTGATGGTAAGTCTATCATCTTACTAATACATTAATACAGTATAAACATAAATGTATAAATCATAATTATTTATTTATTCGTTTTGCTTTATTAATAACTTAAATAAGCTTATATGTATAGTATAGCGTAGATTTAATTAAACGAACTGAATTTATCGTATGAAAATGACTTCTTTTATTAATCTAACATCACACTCACATTTTCATAATAGTGTTTCGATCTTTATTTTGGAACATTTTAATAACTTTGCAGTGTGGGTATATTAATGTCCTTTAAGATATTGACAACATTTTTATGACACGCGCAATTTTCTTATTAGAGACGGAGTAGGAAAAACAGTCGCATGCGCATTATATATTTATCTAACCTGCTCAAAAAAAGCTCTCAATTCTGAATGTTTCATATCATCGACTGCGAGAAAAAAGGAGGTTGGATCACTTTTTGATACTGAAAGAAAATTTAAAATTCAATATCTTACTGTACCTACAGTTGGTACTTAATTCTTCTCGGATTTATCGAAGTATAATATATAAAGATATTTTAATGTTTAAAAAGCAGTTACACTTGCTGTAGTTAATGTGTTTTCGTGGATTCTGTTTATTTTTTGTTTTTTAAATGAAATACGATTGTCTCTTTAAATTTTTACCTGAAAATATTTAGCCTGTTACAAAGAGTAACCTGAGTTTTGCATGTTTAATATGTAACAAGTGTATCTTAAAACATGGTTATCATTAATTATCATATTTTATTATTCAAATAAATATAGCTCGTAAATTAGAGGTTTAACGACTTTGTTCTGTTACAGTATAGACCATCTTGCCCTGTGTGACAATTAAGTGATGAAACCTGTCCTTATACTGTTATAAAATGTCTTGACCAAATATAGTAATGGCGAAGGCAATAGTTAAGTGTTGAATTCAGTTCTGTAACGCTCTCTTTAGGATAGGTCTGTTTACTTTATTTCGCTGTACATGTATACATTCCATTCAGATATGTCGGGGATAGTCCTGCATTGGAAAAAATGCTTATTTAAATAATAACTCAACATTATCTGTCATTGTATGGATCATTATGCTCAAGCCTGCTAGATGAAAAGAATTTATTATTTTTGTGTAGATATTCATCAGTTGTTGGTCTGCTCCAATGATGATAATTTTACTGTTAGACGCTCCCAATTATGATATTGTTGCTGTTAAACGCTTCTTGTGACTGTATTCTATCAGGCTATGTAAAAATGTTAATTGTAGTAGTGTAGATTGTCATAGTTTTATACTGAAGATTGTGATAGTTTTTTCTGGTATTTTACGAAAAGTTAATACTGTAGGTTGGCGCACTAATAATACATTCAATATCAACTTTATATACAATCTTTGATTAGCATACTCATAGTTAGGCCCGAATAACTCAAAATTCGTTAAAGTAAATAACAATATTGCTTTAATATGAACGTTAATAGAAGTTTTATACTGAAGATTGTAATGGTCTTATGCTTTAAATTGTATCAGGTTTATACTAAATACTGCTTTATGTGATATGGATTATGATAGATTAAATACAGATTTAACAGTTTTATACTGCAATTTTTTGTAAATTTAAACGGAAGATTTTGGTTAATTTAAATTGCAGATTTGGTCAGATTGAATTAAAACTTATTTTAAATAGATTGTAATAGTTTTTACTATATTATGTAGATTGTACGTTCTTTATACTAAAATTAATAATTAAACTATACTTTATTTCGTAGATTTATATTGTATATTGTTATAGTTTATACTGCAGATTTAAAAAGTTGCTTAGGTAATAGTTTACACTAAAGTCAGGTTATGAGGCGATACTTCGTTAGAACAAGTATAAAATTAAATTGATGTCAAGTATACGTTACCTTTCCTCCACTTGATTACCACCTGGCCATAAAATTTTCATTTTGATCACAAATTATTCTATAAAAGCAACAACATAAAACGTGCCTTGCCTTTGTTAACTCTGCCCACATCTACCAGTTTGATGACGTCGGAAAAATAAAACCTCCACTAGCATGTATTATTGTCAACGCATGTAAACTTGTCATGTTCTATAGTAAGATATTGGATCATGGTTATCGAGGGAATGTCATTGTAGTCCCTGCAGGTAGGGCGTAAGAATTGTATCTGCTGCCCCTATCGCATGATCGTAAGAGGCGACTAAATTTGGTATCTTATCTTTTCTCTTCTTTATAAACAACTTTCTTCTCCCTTATGTCTCCCTCGACAATGCCTCACTTTTGACTTTTACTTGAGCGTTCGCCCATTGAGGAAGGCTTTGAGTTCTGTTCCCTTGCCGAGACATACCAGAGTCTGTGAAAATGGTAGTTTCTACTCCTGCTAAACGCTCAGCAATTTAGGAGTGGGACGACTGGTTCGCCCGTTGTCAGTGTAATGTGACCGGGTGGGATGTCCTGCTGGGTGTCTTCGACTGTATGTTTCAGTGAGGTAGCACTATAAAGTCGGATTCAGTACCGCACTATCACAAGGAGAAAAACACGAACACATCGCAGCCTCCCAAAACACACATGCATACACTACACGCATGTATCGTGCACACAGGGGAGGTTGTCTTTAAATGACCATAGCTGTTGATAGACCAAACCAAACCGTAGATTGTAATACGTGTAATGAAGATTGCTTGCATCTTGAGCACAATTCTTTTCTTGACATTATCTTTATGTACTCATTGACAAGACATTGACAGTGCATTAAATTATCGGACAATTTTGATTTCCCTGTCGTTGTTTTCCCTTTCTTCATAGTAACATATCTGTTTTCCCGATCTACGGGATTTACATGTTACAGTTATTTCGGTATTACAGATCTTGCTCTGAATATTCGACATGCATTATCATGATTTATGTCGACTGCTAACCGGAAGACAACATGGCGCACTTACAATTTGTATAAAGATAATAAAAAAATAAAAAATCGACCTTCATACTGCAGAAAGAATTAGTATAATTCCCTATAAGATCGTAATTACAGCCTTAAACATGTCTTCCATAGTCTTTATAAACTTGATATATAACAACTCTTACCATCCAGTTAAGAAAAAATAATCTAGTTGTATTTCAACAACTAGAGTACCATTGTTTATACACACAATATTACAAATATCATCAAGTTTGATGAAACAGTTTCAGCTCTACATGCATAGTCATTTGTTTAACACCAGGATAGCAAATCAATTTGGGATCTTAAATGAGTTTTCATTTCACATGAGATTTTATGAAACGAGTCTTGGGAGTTTTTTTTAATTTTTGCGAGCCTTTTTTTAAACTTCGAGACGAGTTTATACATTGTACATTCAGGTATTTGTCCAACGGCTACTTTACAGCGGCATACACTTGTTGTAATATTATTATTATGGGTTTATATATGTTACAACCATCATTATGCCGATATTCACTATGATATAGACCACAAGTGAACCGTTAAAAGCACGGTCCTAATTCAAACATAACACAATACTTAAGATTTTCCAGCACACTCGCCGGCATACTGATTGGGAGATATTAGCTAGGCATATGACTAGTAGTAAACGCCTGAAAATGCAGCTCCTGCGATTTTCTCAAACATGCATTGATTAATGAATATGTGAATTGTTTTGATTATATAAATTGCATATATATGTACTGTAAAAAGCATTAGAGTGGCTTATTCTAGCTAGATAGGGCGATTTGTCAAATGTTGTATATTTATTTAGTGAGTGACAAACCATCCCAAATTCCTGAAATTGACAGGCAACGTTATTTGTGGTGCAAGGAATCGCCTAATCGCCAAAATAATTTGCTTTATCTTCGGAATAATCTGGCTTTATAAGGAAGTAAAGCAGGGTTGTTTAGAAGATTTCTCTGTTGTATTGCCTATTGATGTACAGTATTTCTGTTTGATATTTTTTCTTACCTTGCATTATTCATCTGGTGAATTGACCCCCTTTAGACACCCCTTAAAAGATAATGAACAACATGGGTCATTGTCTGGTGTTCATAATAGAACGTGTTTATGATTTAAAAGGAACAACTAAAACATATCAATATTTCTTTCAGATAACGTGTTTAACGGTAAACATCAACGCTCAAAACAGGGTACCTGTTGATCTACTTCCTCTCTGCGATGGGCAACATGACGAATTGGAAGATCTGTTCACCATCATTCCAGGTCTTTCCGCCTTAAAAAGAGCTCCTACATCCCATCCGTACGAAGGAAGGATGTTTCGGAGATTCTCCGGTCCTTTCTCTGACAACATTCCACTGCCTTGGTCATGTAGCATGACACCAATATGGCGAGATCTTGGCGAAGATTACTTTCCGCGCTTTGTTCGAGATGGCACATGCAATAACAGAACATGCTGGTACAGACATTACGAGTGTCAGCCAGTCTTATATACATTGAGTGTTTTAGAGAGACAGAATATGGAATGTTTTGACCAATCCTTGCCTGGAACACTGTCGACGGCCTGGAGACAGCGAGCAGTGACTGTAACCAGCAGTTGTATGTGCCAAAGGGTGTGATTTGCAACAAACAATACAATGTTATTATTTACATTGCATTTCCGCTAGGAATATATATATATATTTATATATTACGGGATATTAGAGTGAATAAACAAAGCCATTACTAGTAATACTTATATAACACCCAGTCTGCTATTGTACTATCCTATAAATGTTCATATATACTTTACAAAACCAAAAAACTTTGAAGTACTCTGTTTCCAAAACGCCTGAAATTTAGGGTTGTTTAAGCCTTTTAACCAAATTATCTTCCTTCATAGACCAAAGTTAGATATGATTTCTGTCAATAACTTTTACGTGGAAATTTCCAAAACATTGCACAGACACATTTTTAGTTTCTTCTTGCAAATTCAGCTATTAATACCTCTTTCTCCCAAGTGCTCTTGTAGATTAGTGATTGATATTAATAAGATATTCTTTTTTTATAAGCCAGTTTCGAAACATCATTGTAAAGTTTCGAATTTCCCGTCATTCTCGGACCAGGTATTCCAACAGGTGTTCAATTAGGGGTGTCTCGGAACTATACGGTATCCATTGTGACACCACGGTGCTGTTGAACCCGAAAGACCCGACAATTCATTAGCATACGCCTTCTTGGTGTAGTGTTTATGAACCAGTTCTCATACTCAAGCATGGATTATGTGCTCAAGTCTATTTTTTCTGGTTATCAATCAATACATTTCATATATTATCAATGATTTGAAAAACATTTGAAGAGGCTTAAAGCAAAAAAAACCTGATTTCAATATTAATATTGGACAATTCGACCGTTTGGCATGATTTAATCCTGTTTAAGTACTATTGGTTTGAGCACAGAATCAATGCTTGACCATGAGAACGGTTTCATTAACACGGGCCCTTCTGTCTAAGCAAACTACTTGAAGGATGGATGCACGACTTAGACCAACAGTAGCTCGTGCTGTTTCTATGACGTCGTTTCGTATTGCAGAGTTATCTGCTCTTGAGAGCAGGTATTGATTGTTACGTCATTTGTTTTCGAGTGTAACGTCAGATTTTTTTTGTAAAAAAACGACAGGCAGGCCCCACGTATTTTTTTCATGCAAACTAATGACGTAACAATCAATACCTGCTCACAAGAGCAGATAACTCTGCAATACGAAAAAACAGAATACCGTTCGTAAACGATAGCTCAAACGCGCTACCAAAATAACGTGATCTCGACGTCACATTGTCACTAGTAGCCACTCCGCGGACAATCAGCGATGGTATCATAAGTATGCAATTGCATAACCAAACAGTGAATGGTCGAAAGAGTCATCGAAAGAGTCACACATGGAATATTGTACAGCAATGGCGATTACACGTAGCTTTTGTCGTTCTGAAAGGCATGCATTTAGATAGTAATAACAATGCTAAGACAACAAATTACAGTAATTGAAATGCAACATTAAATTGTTATTAGTACGCCGATTCTACCCGTTGTTCCAAAATGTCTTTGTTCGTGTAATCCACGGGCCCGTGGATGAACTTTGCCTATTGCATATTGAAGACAATGCCTCATTGTCAATGTCCGTGTCAAACCATTACTTCGGTCATATACGGTGGGTAATATGTTGTTTTTGTCATTTAAGACGACGACTTACGTTCAAGTTTGTTGTAAACGTCGATGAAAATAACAATCCACCAATTGACATGTACAACTGCTTGATAACATAAATTTTTTATGTCTCTAATAATGCTAATTGTGTATTAGTTTTCCGTTAATATTTATAAAAGATGCAAGCATTTTTCTTTCTTCATTAATATCTATATCAAGACACAGAATAAAAAAAATGTTGAGAGTCAGATGGATTACGTTTTACATCTATTTGAAATTATTCTGTTGTGTCTTTTATAAAAGATTAAATATTCGTCGTTAAATACCATTTCTTGATTTTCAACGATAATTGCATTCATTTGATAAAGTACTGAGAGTCATTTCTATCGCAAAATTCTTATGTGTCATCTGTACAGAATACGAACAAACAAAAAAATCAAAATATCGATTTACGAAACAGAATGTCCAAAGAAACCACAAATTCTGGATGAGAAAAATATTTACCAGCGTTGTTTTCGTTGATCACGATCCAAACAGTTAAACAAGTTAGGCTAGAGTGGTTCGTTTATGAAAAAAAAGACAAACCATGTAATCTGATGCTGCTTTCACTCGAGCTTTGACAAAGCCTATAAGGCCTGCATATACTTTGCCAGGGCCCGTATTCATGAAGCAGTTCTCATGCCCAAGTATTGATTTTTTTACTCAAGCCTTACTTCTTGTTTTAAGTTACAAGCTATTTAAAAAACCTTCTTTTGTCAAAGTTTTGGAAAAAAGAGCTGAAGAGACATAAAGCAAAAGACTTTTTTCATATTTACATTTGACTTTTTGTTAGTTGACATGATTTAGTTGAGTAACAAGATGCAGGCTTGAGAAAATAATCCATGCTTGAGCATGAGAACGGTTTCATGAATACGGACCCAGGTCAGCCAGGATTTATACGAGGAAAATGATATATTTTAAAAAAGGAACAGGCAGGCCCCCGTTGTGTCTTATAGCAATGTCGGGCGATCTATTTAGTTTATATATCTAACACAAACAAGATGCTTGTATTGTTGTCCAGAGATTTAATCTTGCATACGTGTACGACTTTATCCTCAGGTTACCGATCTTAAATTTTATCGCACAATAAAGCTCTAAACAAGCGTAAAGCCATTCATATATAACGCTGAAATCAGGAAATAAATTGACGAGAATATCTACCTAGTTAAGGCTTACAACAGTTAAAGACTTAAACATAACAAGCTTCTGTCGAGTCAGAGCAACTGAAGACTTAAACATAACAAGCTTTTGTTGGGTCGAAGCATTTGAAGACTTGACATAAAAAGCTTTTGTCGAGTCAGAGCAACTGACAACTTAACATAACAAGCTTTTGTCCTGTCAGAGCATCTGAAAACTTTCTCATAACAAGCTTGTGTCGAGTGAGAGCATTTGAAGATTTAAACATAACAAGCTTCTGTCGAGTCAGAACATTTGAGTTTAAACATAACAAGCTTTTGTCGAGTCAGAGCAATTGAATGTAAACATAACAAGCTTTTGTCGAGTCTGAGCAACTGAAGACTTATACATTACAAGCTTCTGTCGAATCAGAGCATTTGAAGACTTAAACATAAGTTTTTTTCGAGTCAGAGCATTTGAAAACTTTAAGATAACAAGCCTTTTTCGAGTCAGAAATTTTAAGACTTACACATAACAAGCTTTTGTCGAGTCTGAGCAACCGAAGACTTAAACATAACAAGTTTCTGTCGAGTCAGAGCATTTAAAGATTTAAACATACAAGCTTTTGTCAAGTCAGAGCATCTGAAAACTTTAACACAACAAGATTGTGTCGAGTGAGAGCATTTGAAGATTAAAACATAAAAAGTTTCTGTCGAGTCAGAGCAACTGAAAACTTAACATTACAAGTTTCTGTCGAGTCAGAGTAACTGAAAACTTAAACATAACAAGCTTCTGTCGAGTCAGAGCATTTAAAGATTTAAACATAACAAGCTTCTTTCGAGTCAGAGCATTTGAAAACTTAAA
>JAULCA010095528.1:0-13184 GCA_032360845.1 Crassadoma gigantea | reverse complement strand
AACAAGCTTTGTCGAGTCAGAGCCTTTTAAATGTTAAACATAACAAGCTTCTGTCGGAAAAAAGCATTTGAAGATTTAAACATAACAAGCTTTTATCGAATCAAAGCAACTTAAGACTTAAACACAACAAGTTTCTATCGAGTCAGAATATTTTAAGACTCAACATAAAAAGTTTCTGTCAAGTCAGAGCAACTGAAGACTTAACATAACAAGTTTCTGTCGAGTCAGAGCAACTGAAGACTTAGAAATAACAAACTTCTGTCGAGTCAGAGCATTTGAATTTAAACATAACAAGCTTTTGTCGAGTCAGAGCAACTGAAGACTTATACATAACAAGCTTCTGTCGAATCAGAGCATTTGAAGACTTAAACATACATGTAACAAGCTTCTGTTGAGTCAGAGCAACTGAAGACTTGACATAACAGTCTTCTGTCGTGTCAGAACATTTTAAGACTTAAACATGACTATCTTTTGTCGAGTCCGAGCAACTGAAGACTTGACATAATCTTCTGTCGAGTCAGAGCAACTGAAGACTTCACAAGCTTCTGTCGAGTCAGAGCAACTGCCATAGATGAAAACTGTAACCGTTAGGACAAATATTACTCCTCCATATAGATTCTCATGGTAAGGGAACAAAAAGAAAGAAAATGGAATTTGATACAACCTAGACAAAGTCGGTCTTTATAGTTGTGTTTTGTGCGTTTACATAATATTAGCTCCGCTGAGATCAGAATATCAAGGAAGACGTCATACTAAGATTGGTAAGGTTGCTTTCCTAAAAACGAAATCGTTCTGGAATCGACCGAATATCAAACACATGACCAGCGGTAAACTTATTGACATAGCCATACAAACGCACTCACACAAAGTAAATAAAAATAAAATAAGCATATAAAATTATAAAACAAGAGAACACCAAAACCATCTTTAAATTGTTCACTCAACTAATACATAACACGAAATCAAAATAGATAAGACTATGATAGACTGTGAATTACAAAACATTGACAATGAAACGTTTCAAGAGATCACAGAGGGATCTTGGCGCCTACCGTTGTACCATATTTAGTAGTTATATGACAGTTCAATATTTTCTCTTGTCTGTTTGATCAGTTTGCCTGTCCACCATCTCAGCCAACTTTTTTTTATCAACCTCAAAAGTTAACATGAACAATTCATGACAAATGGTCATCTACATATCAAATTTGAGAAAAATTCCTCCAGTAAATTCTGAGATATATCGAACTTAAACTGTTCCAAGGTGGCCAGCCGATAGGATTCGATATGCTTAACTAAGAACAAGATGAACCATTATGTGAAAATTGAGAAAGGTCCCTCCAATACTTTTTGAGCAATGGGGCTAAAACACTTTTACTGACAAATTCAATATTACTGCCTGCCAGCGATCTCGGTTTTTAATCCTTACCAAAAATCGAAAAGCGGAGCTTAGAACCATAAGGAACCTTCATGTGAAATTTGAGAAAGACCCATCCTGATCCTTCTGAGAAAAAGCACTAACAAAAGTTCATTCCTAAATTTATGATGATCTTCTGTTGGCCATCTTGGTTTTCCCTTCTGTTCCAAAATTTAACATGCGTAATAAGGGACCATGGGAAACTTTCATGTGAAATTTGAGAAAGACACCTACTGAACATTCTGAACAAGAGTACCGCTGACGGTACATGATACGCCCAACCACAAAACCGATGCCCGCAATCACAGGAATTGCCGTTTTCGCGTTAACATGTTGAAATTCCAAAGGCAATAGATTATAAGTAATAGGATGAAATACTGGTTGAGGGATTAAAAGCAATACTAGTACTAAATGAAGGGGGAATAGAAAGCAATACAAAGCATGCAAAAAGAAATTAAGTTATGGCCACTCTTACATTTGCAGATTTTTTTCGAAGTCATGGGCCATAACTATGTAAAAAGAAAATGCTAACTATATGGTTCCGGTAAATAGAGTAAAAAGAACTTGTAATATATGTGAAAGTCAACATTAAGGTGACATTATATATGAAATGTCAGGTCGATTTTTTCTAAAATAAAAAAGTTATGGCCATTCTTATAATTGTAGAAATTTTTCAAAGTCATGGGCAATAACTCTGTAATGACATATCGAATAAATATCAAATTCGACTCAGCTTCAGATCTTGGTGCATATAAGACTTGTGTGAAATTTCATTAATATCCTTCTGCTAGTTTTCCAAACAAGTCACGGACAAAGAAAACGTGGACGGACGAACGAATTTTTCAAAGTCATGGGCCATAACTCTGTAATGACTTATCAAATAAATCTCAAATTCGACTCAGCATCAGATCTTGATGCATATAACATTTGTGTGAATTTTCATTAATATCCTTTTGCTAGTTTTCCGGAAAAGTCATGGACAAAGCAAATGTTGATGAACGAACGAACGAACGAACGAACAAACGGATTTTCAATTTTCAATGAAATATTCCAAGAATTTGTTTTCTATGACGGTAATTTTGGTCAGCTATGGGTAATTATTTGTCAGATAACCTAAAAATGCCTCGATGTATCAGAGGTCATCTTGTATTTTGAATCGACCCGCAAAATACGAATTCTTGGTCAGATTCACACGAATAGCACTACATAGGTGAACTAAGAAGTCAGACATGTTTCCGCTCTGTCAAAGGTTATATATCATTTTGAATCGGCCCAATAACTAACACTTTGTCAGGGGTGTAAAAACATCATTTACCCCCAATTACCTCCTTTTCCTATGGCCCGCTGAAAAGGTTTTAATTCGACAACGACTATTCTACTTAAAATAGGTAAAACAATCTTCCCTTACAAGTGTTCATTTTTTTTGGAAAATATGATTTCTTTTCAACAAGAGGTCCAATCGACCTGATTCCCCAAACACTTATCGTGGGAGACCTTGAGAATTTCCTTTTCCAAGGGATGCTTATACCGAATTTAGTCACAATCTCTTCAGCTGTTCTGGACTTGTCCCACTCTAAATGAAAACTTAGTCAATGGATGGATAATTGAGAGAGGAAACTACTCCATGACATAAGCACCAAGTACTTTATATAGGGAAAGGTGAAATACATCACTACTACAAAGTATAACAAAACATTTTTCAATAGCACTTAACGATTTATTTGAATATAACAATGATAAATATGGTATGAATATAGATTATTGATAATTCAAACTCTTGAAAAGTCTTGTTGAGAGTCTGGATAAGATGTGATTTAACACAGGCAATAATGTATGGAAGAATATTTAATCTGATTATACAGATATCATTTGAAATACCGTTGGGAATGATTCATGAGAAACTATACGTAATATACATGTATATCATACATTAAATAGGACTCTTCAAAATGCATTTTATAAAGGAAAATGAAAGTGTTACGTTTAACTCGAATATCTTTTAAATACACTTGATTTGATAACTTTTTTTTTGCATTTATCATTTTAACTTAGAAAAGATTTTTGAAATACAATTTGACATGATATTTCTGGTATATACATTGTCACAAACAGCAATTTCTGCAATCTCGAAATTTCTACTATGGTTTCTCCTATTGTATACAGTACATGTCATAGACATAGTATAAATACTATGATCAATGCAAGAACACAGGTCCTAAATAAGTGAACAAGATGGGTGTTTTTCAAATGCTTTAAAGAGACTGTTTTGGTAATATTTTGTGATTAGACTAGAAATTCCACACGTATAAAGGAATCTACAGGTATCCAAAGTAAAAAATATACTGTGTACAGTATCGGTTAGGGTTAACCCTAACCCTAACCCTAACCCTAATTTTAACATTTCATTATCTAATGTCTAAAACAACCGAAACTGAAACTGGTGTAGGCTGAGTATTAATAATACTTACAAACTGTCTCATCATTATGTCCCAAGACTTTTTAAACAACAATTGACCATCCACTCTAGATCCGCGTCATCAGATTTAAATCTTTTTGACGCTTTTACTCAACATTGATTCAATAAAATATAGCCACTCTACAGACCTTAACATAATCTTAATTGGAATATTACACAATTATATAACACATGAACAGTGAAATCGTGAATAAATACAAAGAAATATTACACCACACAATAGAAAGTTCCCAAAGGGGAACAACTCAGCCAAATCCCGACCTGTAAGGTTTAAAAGATGAGGCATCATATATCTACGAGGTGTGGTTAAGATTTCAATGTATTCAACACAATTCCCTTATACATATATAAACATTGTAGCACAGGTAAATTAAATACAATATATGCTGTTTGGTGACACATTACATACAATATATGCTGTTTGGTGACACATTACATACAATATATGCTGTTTGGTGACACATTACATACAATAGCAATAAGGCCTAAAAATACCTGTGTTTCCAATTACAATGCCATAAAGTTTATTCCAATCATGCAATTTTTAATACAAATTTTATAAAAGAATTTTCATATAAAGTAAATATCTTCCATTAACCTTTTCATCCCTACGTAACTTTAGTTGACCCTACCATCCATTGATATCGATGAGTCCATTATGGTGAAAGGGATTAACCCTTGTAAAATGGTTATGAAAAGTAGTTTTTCTGTAATAGGTATACCCTATATATGTAGACATAATATTTTTCATAACTGTTATCGGGAACACAGGTATGTTATTGTCTGGCCTTAGTGTACACAGAGACTAAAACATATAATTAACATGTTGTGGAATTCTTATCTCTTTCACTAGTGAGAACTATTATGAATAAATAGACCTAAATCTTCTAGACGCAGCACCAGCACACAACATTGAGTAGGATTTCTGTTTGTAGATTGTCAGCATAAAATCTCCCCAGCTGTATACAACCTGAAATGACAATCAGAACTACATGTTTTTATAAAAAAGTAATAAATTATGTGTTAATGTGTACTTATTTTAGCAAACAAGAATTCCGGCATATTCTCAAATTTTAACTGATAAGCAAATTGATGAAATATATTAAGTACACTCACAATTTATGCAATAGAAAACTATAAACAGAAATTTTAATTAGCAAAACATAAATTAGCTCAAGGTGTATACAATTTGACTACCGCTAAAATATGCAAGTTTACAGTAAAAGAAACTCAGATAATTTGAAACCTCATCTCCAGCAAACCACAGCTACTATAGGTCCTGTTATCAGGAGAAACCTTGCCTAGACTTTTTTTTCAGGTTAGTTTAATGTCCATAACAGACCTTTCTTCAATAAAATTTGATAGTCTATGTAATTGTGTTACAAGTCTAGCTTGTCCCTATCATTTGCACATTTATATAAGATTAATTTACAGGTTTTCAGTATGAATGGGGCCAAATTAGAATCAATAAAAAATGTAAACTCCAGGTTAACTTGTACTTTAATCTGCTTTACTGACGCACTGTAAATGTTCTGCAAAATGAGCTGAAGCTTTTGTGACATAAAAAAAGTTGGTCACAAAGGCCGACCATACAGCTTGCCTGTTTGCTCCAAAAGTCTATAAACACCAAAATAACCAAAAATGTCATTTTTCTTAAAATGACCAAAAAATCCTTTTATATGTTTAACAATACCATTCAACAGAGGTGTGGACTAAATTTAAGTCAATTGGACACTGGGAAAAACAGTTCTGTCTATTTCTCAAAATCCACCAAATTTCATGTTTTTGCCCCAAAAACAATATTCAGATATTGGATTTAGGTGGGTTTTTTTAGCTACATTGTTACCTACTCCCATAACTGAATTCGGTACAAAATTTGGAGGCTGTATTGCTTTTAGTTAATGTGAGACTGACTAAAAGAAAAAGGTTTATGCAAATGTAAACGACGCCGACACCGAAGCAGTGATCGCAATTGCTCTTCTGTTCTTTGAACAGGCGAGCTAAAAAGTCCAATACCTCTGCAATAATCTCCTTTTCTTAGAGCTGGACACATGCGCAACAACATATGACAAGATATTGATCTTATCTACAGACACATCAAGAGAGGCAACATAATTTTGGTACAACAACAAAGCCCCACACTAATTCAAAACTTTATCATGTAGGTTTGGGGCACATGGGGGGGGGGGGAGTCTGAATCTGATAAAACCAAAATTGTAATTCCGCTACGATACTCTAGGTTCCAGTTCTTATGTTGAGTATCAGAGTGGAATTAAAGATCTGGTGTCAATCAGATTGGAGGTGGGGGTTAAATTATGTTTCTTAATATAGGGCTGAAAATGGCTACCATACATGTAGCTACATGTACTGACCTATGAGGGTTGTTTGGTTTGTTCAGGTTGGTCAACACTTGACCCTTTGGCTCCGTCCTCCAAAGGAGTTGACTCTGCAGCATGAGTCTCAGATGATGGCACACGTTTTTCCTCAGTTTTTATTCCAACAGCTTTCAGGATCTCACTACCTTCTAAGTGGTCAGCTGGATTTTCTTGTTTGAAGCTCAGCAATAATTGACCACCTTTTTGGATTAAACAAACAAATATGTGACATCCAAATTTCTAGCATTTCTTTTTAAACAGTAAAGTTTCTAATTGCTAATAAATAACAACATGTATATAAACAATTACATTCGTATTATTTTACCATTTTTTTTGTGTTTATTTATTTTCTTGGTTTTTTTTTTCCATCAAACCTTTAATTCACTGGGATCGAAATTTATACAAGGAACATTTAAACTAGCTATGTGTGGTCAGTGGTCAATGTGATGTTTAATGACATGACAGCCAACTTGACCAGTTAAAATTACTTGTAATTGGCTCAACCAGCACCTTGTCATTTTTTTAAGCAGTAGCATATGCTTATTTGTTTTTTG
The DNA here is from genome assembly GCA_032360845.1 of Crassadoma gigantea. NCBI lineage: Eukaryota > Metazoa > Mollusca > Bivalvia > Pectinida > Pectinidae > Crassadoma > Crassadoma gigantea. The sequence goes on along the minus strand of JAULCA010095528.1, from coordinate 6,365 downwards.
GAGAATTTTAATAGACATTTTAGAATTCAGCATAGTGTTGTCAGAAAGTTTTACTTTGCTTTTTTCCTGCAAAATTGATTAATCAACCCAAAACACACATAAGTGACTTAGTTGACCCCTGGTCCACTTTGATATAAATTTTTCATGGGATTTTAGAATTGTCAATAAACCTAAATTTGACATGATAAGTAAATGTTTAACTTGTAAATTTTATTATTGTTTTTCTTTTTACTTTTTACGAGTCGTAAGTGATTTATAGTTGTGCAGAACACATTGTAAATCATTGTTAGTTATTATCTTTATTAATGTAAATTTCTGCAACTGTGCATCAAACAACATACATGTATTTCTAAGGACTTTTTTTTAAAAAAAAAATACCCGAAGAATTCAACATTGTTTAACAAAATTTTAAGAAAAATTACACTCTAACCTCATATAATTATTATCAAAATATTCAAATTAAAGAAAAATATTTTAACACTTATGTGCCTTTCACAGTATGATTAATTGAAGTAATACTGCCAACAAAAAATTAGTACTACACATGCAGTGACGAAACTTCCATATTCATTAAGAAAACATGTATTTACAAATGCACGAAGAAGTAGTTAATTGATGAAAGGAAAATATAAACCTGCTCCATTGACAAGTTTACTCTGAAAAACTCTGTTTAAAAGTGTCTTATCTCTTTGTCTAGTGTTTATATCCATGCCATTCACACAAAAAATACTAGAAAATAACAAGCTACCACTATAGTCAACAGTTATCTCCCTTCGACCACACAGCGTCTGATTTACTGGGTGGTCAAATGTGGATCAACTGGTTTGTCAACATTTTAGAAGTAGTATCTCTGGGATGAAACTTGTGATGAACCTACAAATGGTGCCAAGGATCACCAGAAAACAACATAACATCACTTGGTACATTAACAAAAAGCTGTTGGTCTATTTGGTCCAATAGTTTGGAATAGCCCAGTAAGCTTAACATTGAAGTTTCTATATGGAGCTAAAAAAAGGCAGTTTAAATATCTCTGTTTATCAGGTAAAATCAGGCTGCTATCAATGACTTTATATCAACACCTCAACAGGAAAGCATATAACACTAATAAAAGCTCAGTTTGTTTTGAGCACAAACAGGAATGGAAAACTATTTTCCGTCAAGCCTAGAGTGCAATATCATTTTGCACTCTTTGCTAGAGATCTTTAAAAGCATAACAAAAGCACACTAGTAACACTTGTTCAGTATTATTACGTGTTATTTATACTCTGTTTAATTTGGACTGCCTTGGTGGTCCTTAAGAAGAAGTGCAAGAAGTTTCAGAAATTAGAGGCCAGAGCAGCTATGTTTTCAAGTCAAATCAGCGCAGAGATGCTTTGCACAAATTACACTTGTTCTATATGTTCCTTAAGATTTACCCCTACACATTATAAACCTTTTACAATTTTTTTTTTTTTGTGGTAAATTTTACTAATATGGGATAACTGTACATATATAAGAAAGTGTGTGACAGAAATGTTCACAGATGACAAGATCTGTTATTATTGGAGGGTGATTGATATGGTAAATATTGTAAAGAGTTGTAATGTTATTTTTAGTTTTGCATTTGGAAGAGTGGTCCCTCAGTTTGTGTATAACATGTATACCTGTTTCCACGATAAGTATGCCTCCATTCTGCATTCCATCTCCTTTAAGATTGCCATCTATCTTCTCTTTTTTGGCCTGAAATCATAATCAGATATTGTCACCACCAAAACACATGGTTACCGTATTCACCGTAATGGTCCATCCTCCCCTTATAATCACTCCCATTTTGGGAGAGACCCCTTCTCCTTCCAGTCCTGACCAGGCCTGGTCATTTGTACTTATAGCCTCTTTTAAAGCTGAGATAATTATGTCACATGATCAAGGCCAGACATCCCCTGAAGTGGATGAAACACAGTGACACTGTAATGTTTGTAATATCCCTCAGTGATATGAACGATTGAAACAGCGAATTATTTTTTAAACATTTTCTTTATGTTGGTTAATACATATTATGAAAAGATTCTTGTTACACAACCAATAAGTGTTTCCATAGGACATTTTGATGACAAGTACAGTATGTACTGTCACCTTCACCAGACAAATGACCAGTGAAGCAAATGTACAGCTTTTTCTAATATAGCTCACACTTTATTATCTTGATATTTTGTTTAAGAGCAAGTTTCAACCATTTATAAGTGTCCAAGATGCTATAATTACAGCAAATGTGGTATGTCAAATATTATAACTATGTTTTTATGTAATCATTGTTATTGTAACTGAAGGGAAAACATCACTGTACATTTATGTATACTCTAAGCAAATGGGCACTTCTGAACACCATGGTCCTCATATATGTATTATGATATATGCAGACAATTGGGGTGGGGGGGGTCTTTGTCATACCCCTTTGACCAATTCTGGTATTCACCCTACAAGTCTCCTGTATGAATGATCTGACTTATAAAGTGATCTACCAGCTTATTATATATAAAGTCCCTGGTGATTGACAACGACATAGTCTTTAAACAACACTATAATCCAGGGTTGGTTATCTCCCTGTCCACAACACATCATACCTGGAACTGCTAATTCCTGGTCACAGGCGCCATTTTGTATGTGGTAGAATTAGGTTACAACAGACCTGCTAACAGCCTGGGATTCCAACTCAGAACCTCTGAGTTATAATACATAAATATTTATGTACGTGTTACAAGGCATTTGATACTCTACATTTTTTATGAACTTATAAACTCAGATGTATAAAATATCATACATGACGCAAACAACATCATTGATATTAAAATATTTTGTTTGACATACAAATAGCTAAGCTTAAGTTACCAGTATTCTACGTTATCCCCTACTAAACATGATATTTTGGATTCTGACTTCAGTTCCTAAATAAATCTTAATTCTTCTGCATGGTGTCAGTATGTCTGTCATGTAAGAGACACTGTCTGCGTGCAATAGAAATAAAACAGCTACATTTGTACAACCTACACTGAACGAAAATGAAATTGATTCCAAAAGAATCACTCGCTTAAAATCTACTCCATGTTTACCACAAATATATAAAACTCTGCCACAGAGTAAATAATAAATTGGTTACATTATGTGTCATTGGTTATTTACAAAGGACTGTGTAAGGTATTGTGTATTCCTGATCATGTGTGAACCATAAAAATCAACCCAACATATTTCAAGTTTCAATGAATCATTTTTTTGTTAAATATTGAGGATAGGCAATCATTAAAACTACATTATTCACACCAATGATCTGAAGACCATTTGAAATCAATTTTAAAATGACGCAAATTTATCAATAAAATCTTATTTAAAAAACTTGCTTTTGATTTATTACAGTTCAGCTAAACTGCTTGATCAGAGCCCAGATGCACAAACAGGCCTTGGTATATTACTGTGTGTGGACACAACAGGTCTTGGTATTACTGTGTGAGGACACAACAGGTCTTGGTATTACTGTGTGTGGACACAACAGGCCTTGGTATTACTGTGTGTGGACACGACAGGTCTTGGTATTACTGTGTGTGGACACAACAGGCCTTGGTATTACTGTGTGTGGACACAACAGGCCTTGGTATTACTGTGTGTGGACACAACAGGCCTTGGTATATTACTGTGTGTGGACACAACAGGCCTTGGTATTACTGTGTGTGGACACAACGGGTCTTGGTATTACTGTGTGTGGACACAACAGGCCTTGGTATTACTGTGTGTGGACACAACAGGTCTTTGTTTACTGTGTGTGGACACAACAGGCCTTGGTATTACTGTGTGTGGACACAACAGGCCATGGTATTACTATGTGTGGACACAACAGGCCTTGGCATATTACTGTGTGTGGACACAACAGGTCTTGGTATTACTGTGTGTGGACACAACAGGCCTTGGTATTACTGTGTGTGGACACAACAGGCCTTGGTATTACTGTGTGTGGACACAACAGGCCTTGGTATATTACTGTGTGTGGACACAACAGGCGGATTTGTTTTTTTTAAGGATTCTGGTACCACTGTTAAAAAGCGTACTGTAAAACTGTAACATCACATTGGAAACTGTTTTTTTACAACATTGCTATAGCGTTGATAAATCATTTCTTAATCCATACCTTGTAGACCTTTTACAATGAATAATAAAGGTAAAAAAAAATAATATAACCAACAAGTACAGTATTCTGAGTGTAAAAATCCAGCTCTGCAAACCTGTAATTTGAACCCTTGACCTCAGATTATGGTTCACTCTAACGGAATGAGCTCTATATTCCTGGTCAATGGACTTGTACTTGCATAAAGTGTTAAGTTACATACTCAAGGAAATTAAGGGGAGATTACTTTATGTAGGAGAAACCAGAGTGCAGTCGGACAGGGATACTTATCAGTAAGTAGGGACACACAAATGCTGACCATTACAATACAATCAATGGCCAATGGATGGAGAATTTCTTGATTATTTTACTGATATGAAATACTGATTATGATTCCTACAGACAAGTGAGTATCTTCATTACGTCCCCTTAATAAAAGACACAGAAGAAAACCTCAATTTGAGAGAAGGCCCTTTCTAAGATCACAATCAACTTGTTCTCAGGAGATGCTTAAATCTTTTGCATTGTTATGTATACAAAGAATAAGCTCTTGTGCATGAGCTATACACTTTTGTTACACAACATATAGTAAATTGTGCCTTGGAGATATTACCTGGTTTGTACAAGATAAATAAAATCAACTTGTGTGTTTAGACAAAATAATATATATCATCTTGTCCCAAAGGGGCTCCATACCTTTTATATGTAACAGAAATTATACTTCAAAGCTTTGAAATTGTGTGAACATTAAGTTATAAATCTACTTAATAATCTCATATTACAGATTGTATCTTTCTCTCACACACAACAGTAACCTAAGGCATTTCACTAAAGTCTAATATCTCGCATACAAACCTGTCTAAAAAGTATTATCAAACTTTTAACTATATTTTAATGTGGCTTATACATTTTGAACAAAATAAAGACTTGTTAAATGTACTATAACTGTATATAAAATACCTGTAAATAGATGCTATGACATCATCAAGTGTATATATATTGTGTAGGTAATACTGATTCAATTACCTTTCTCACCTAATCACAACCCCTACATGTTGTGAATTATTTTATATACTTACACAAAATTCCATTTCAGATTTTATCTAAATCACCATCAGAATTAGTGCCACTCGGGAGCCAGATTTCTCTCCTGGTAATTTACCCAGATGTCCATCAGTTGTAATACCTGGCTTCATCCCCATAACAATGTTACCTACTTATACTGTAAATGTTACGATAACACAGGGGGTAAAGCTATTACTATAGACTCAGTAACTTAACCAGGAGTGTTTATTGCTGGTAGATATATATATATATATATATAGGTGATTGTCAATATGATGCTCCAGGTGGTGGGGTAGTGCAGTGGATAGCACAATGGTCTTTCACCAAGGTGGCCGGGGTTCAATTTCCGAAACGGACATGAAAAGGTTTGGGGTCACCTGCCCGACCACATGGGTTTTCTTTGAGTACTCCAGGTTCCTCCAACACAAACACCCCCCCCCCCCCCCACTCGTGCTAACATCCAGGCCAACTAGAGTGATTAATATAAGGTGATATAACTTGTTTCATAATTGTTGTAAAATAAATAAAGTAAATATAAATATGATGCTCCTATCTAAATATAATAAGAGGTCCATGGGGTCTGTATCACTCACCAGACCTAATAGTATATAGATGACAAAGATGACAGCAGACATCATAACATACAACGTGCTTCAGGTGGGTTTTATTTGATTGTAGTAAATATTTTCCTGAATCTCAGGATGTTTGCTAAATATATGATTAGTATAAAAAACTTTTGAAATTCAGAATGGTACTATGTATAAACATGGTTTACCAACTTTCAATCCATAAATGTTTGATATGTATGTTACTTTACAGTTGTATAGTGTGTATAAAATGTTTGATATGAATATTTCTATACAGATGTATGGTGTGTATGAATTGTTTGATATGAATATTCGATATAGATGTATGGTGTGTATGTATATAATGTTTGAAATGAATGTTTCTATACAGATGTATGGTGTGTATGAATTGCTTGATATGAATATTCGATATAGATGTATGGTGTGTATGAAATGTTTGATATGAATGTTGTTTACAGATGTATGGTGTGTATGTATGAAATGTTTGATATGAATGTTTCTATATAGATGTATGGTGTGTATGAAATGTTTGATATGAATGTTTCTATACAGATGTATGGTGTGAAATGTTTGATATGAATATT
>JAULCA010095418.1:3120-16368 GCA_032360845.1 Crassadoma gigantea | reverse complement strand
AGACACAATTTTGTTCCTCCCCCACTATATAAGTCACTACAGTAAGACACAATTTTGTTCCTCCCCCACTATATAAGTCACTACAGTAAGACACAATTTTAATCCTCATCCTCTATATAAGTCACTACAGTAAGACACAATTTTAATCCTCATCCTCTATATAAGAACAATTTTGTTCCTTTCCCACTAAGACACATTTGTTAACCTTCCAGTAACCTTCCTAGCCAGCTAGACAATTCAGTCCTTCCTCAATTAAGACCTCTCCCTCCAATAAGACACTTTTACCTGTCCTCTAGTAAAACTTAACTTTTGTCAGTTTAAGAGGCACAGAACACTCAATGTCAGTGATATTGATAGTTTTGTATTTACAAGTTACATATGTTTGAGATGTTTTTATATATTTACACTTGTTACCGTTTCAGGTATGTGTGATTTCCAGTCTTCCGACATATGCCAGTATTCACAAGATACAACCGACAACTTTGATTGGGTGAGAACATCAGGTGCTACAGTGTCATACAGGACTGGACCACAGGCCGATCACACATATGGCACTAGTGAAGGTTTGTACTCAGAAACAATTGTGTAATTATGTGGATTTTTTATTTTTTAAAACAATTAAATGATTGATAAAGGAATTAAATGGTGAACTTGAAATTATCAAAAATCTCGTGCATCTGTGTGGATTCACTCTATCCCATAAACTTTGTCATAGTGGATGGCTAAATTGACATCATCAACAATGACACTTCCCCAAACTACAATAAAAATGATGAATGACTGCAGGAATCCTGTTTTTCAGACCACAATGTCCGTCCACTATGATACAAATTCTACATAATGTCATACCTAACTTTAGGTCACTTTATTACTTTGTCCTACAGATAGCAGACCGAAATATTGTCGACACAAGTGCATATTGTTTAACTGTTCTTAAGGTGTCGATTGTCTTTTTTCATCATCATACATATATTCTTAAAGTTTTAGAACGAAACTGTGAATTAACCTTTTTTAATTTAATTAATATATAAATTTAATTTTAATTTAAATCCTTTCAATTTTACACCCAGGTTACTACATGTATATGGAGTCCTCTGCACCACGTGTTCCCGGAGATAAGACACGGTTGCTGAGTCCGACCTATCCGGCCACCACTGGTCAGTGTTTGACCTGGTACTACTTCATGTATGGTGCTGGCACAGGTACTCTGGGCGTTGGACTCTTCTCCCAGGGTCAGCTCAAACCTGCTTTATGGAAAAGGGCTGGTAGCGTAGGAAATATGTGGAGAGTAGCCCAGACAACGATCAGCAGTGACTCACCATTCCAGGTAATGAGGAGCTCAATCAGTACTCAATAGCAACTCACAATAATGACTCACCATTTCAGATAAGTAAGGAGTAGCTCAATATTCAATACCAACTCACAACATTAACTCACCATTTCAAGTAACAAATAGCTCAATCAATACTCAATAGCAACTCACAACATTAACTCACCATTCCAGGTAAAGAGTAGCTAAAACAAAACTCAGTAGAAACTCACAAATTGGGTAACATGTAGTATGTAGCTCTAATCAATGGTGGTTTACTACTTTGTTTTACAGTTTTTGAAAAGCTCAAAAAAATACCAATGATGATTCACTATACCAGGTCAACCATTAGGAGTAGCTCAGAAAAACCTCTTTGATAATTCATTATTCTTTACTCTTTAGACTTGTAGTAGTTGAAACAAGACTCAGTAGTAACTATTCAAGGTAAAGATTTCAACTGGGATGTGCATATGGACCTTTATTTCTAGTTGAACACTTATAAGTTTTGATTATGTTCTGTGGTTATATGGTTTTAACATTTGATTTTCTGATTTACCCAGATTGTTTTTGAGGCAATAAGAAATTTTGATTATGTTCTGTGATTTTATGGTTTTAACATTTGATTTTCTGATTTTCCCAGATTGTTTTTGAGGCAATAAGAAGACAGCAAAATGGAGACATTGCCATTGATGACATTTCAATAAGGAGTGGACCTTGTGCCGGACCTGCAGATTGTGACTTTGAATCAAATCTCTGTGCGTGGAGCAATGAGCAAGGATCTGCTGATGATTTTGATTGGTTGAGGAACAAAGGCGACACATCAAGTACACAAACAGGACCGTCTGTAGATCATACCCTGGGTACCAGAGAAGGTACAGCTATGCTATTGATCACACAGGATAAAAATAGATACTACTAGTTCTATTTATACTATCTGACAGTAGTTCTATTTATACTATCTTACTGTGTAAAAAAAAAATGGAAACAAGTAACTAAATATCACAAATGACAAAAACAGATTATGAGTGATATTCCATGTTTTGACAAAAACAGTGAAGCATTTGATCATTTTCAGTCAAAAACTTCCTTAGATCAAAGCCCTTTTTTTTTTAAAAAATATATCCTTCATTCCTCAAATATAAATATCATTGTTTCTTTTTGCAGGATGGTATGTGTACATGGAGGCCTCTGCACCCCAGAGGAATGGTGACAAGACTCGCCTTACTTCAAGTCTCCTTCGACCTACTGGAGCCTCATGTTTCTCTTTCTGGTACTTAATGCATGGCAAACAAATGGGGAATCTGAATTTGTACCTAGATGCCTCAACTTTACACACCAAAATCTTCAGTATTAGTGGAGACCAGGGCACCAGCTGGGTACAGGCCAAGGTCAATGTGACCAGCTTACGCTACTTCTCCCTAACTCTTGAAGGCATTGTTGGAGCAGGAGTCAGTGGAGATATTGCTCTGGACGACCTGCTGCTGACCAGTGGGGCCTGCCCCCCAGCCACATCTACCGCCCAACCTTTCCACTGTGGTAATCAACAAATTGCAGCCACAAAGGTGTGTGACTTTGTCACCGACTGCTCTGATGGCACAGATGAGAAGCTATGTGGAAATTGTACTTTTGAACGTAATTTATGTGGTTGGACGGACAACAGCATGGGATCATATCGTTGGGAGGTTCACCAAAATGGGACTGAGACAGCCAACACGGGGCCATCTAGTGACCACACCCTTGGGTCTTCCAAGGGACACTACATATATGTGGATGCCAGCAATGGTAGACTGAACAGCAGGGCATACTTTGTCAGCCCCACTCTACAGAGATCAGCAGCTACCTGCCAGCTGTCCTTCTATTACCACATGTACGGCTCTGATGTCGGAACGCTGTCTGTTGATCTCAACCTCAACGGTCGCAGAACCATGTTATGGCAGACAAGAGGTGGCCATGGCAACCAGTGGACTCAACATACTGTGAATATTGGCCACATCAACTCTCCTTTCCAGGTAGAGTTTGGAGCCACTAGACGGTTTTCTGTACTAGGAGATGTTGCCATTGATGACGTGTCTATGATAAATTGTGCTCTTCCCCCAGCCCAGGCAACATGTAACCCTGTAACCCAGTTCCGCTGTACACGGGGAGCATGTGTCGACAAAAGTCAAGTTTGTGACTACACTGATGACTGTGGAGATGGCAGTGATGAATCCGTGACTGCATGCAAGAACGTTACATCAAGGTGTTCCTTTGACTCTAATATATGCGATTGGAAGCAGGATAAGCAGGACGTTTTTGACTGGACTATTCATCGGTCAAGACTCCCCATATCATCTGTAACCGGGCCAACATTTGACCACACGACTGGAACTGCGTCAGGTGGTTACATGTACATCAGAACATTCTACCCTCGTCGACCAAAAGACAATGCTGTTCTGATGAGCCCTGTGTGGCACTCCAGTCCTAGCTGTTTCTTCACGTTCTACTTCAACATGAATGGCAGAAACATGGGGAGCCTCAATGTGTATCTCAGAGACAGTTCTAATAGCTTATCAAAGATTTGGTCAAGGAGTGGTAACCGGGGCAATATTTGGGAGAAGGCTTCGATTCATGTACAGGGTACATCTGATCTCCAAGTTCTTGTGGAGGGAGTAACAGGCAGGGGCAATTACGGTGTAATTGGTATAGATGATGCCGTGTTTAGTTCAGGATGTCAAAAGTCCAATCAAAACTTCCCTAATGGGGTCACCATCCCAACAAGCATTCCCACCGTCAGTCCTTGTGGAGTTGGTAAGTTCATGTGTACCAAGGACAAATCCTGCATCACCCAGACAAAGGTTTGTGACTTCAGCCTAGACTGTAGTGACGGGTCTGACGAGGGCTTCTGTGGACCGTGTAACTTTGAAGCAGGCAGCTGTGGCTGGCTTGATATCAGCACAGGCAAATACAACTGGACTGTCCATACTGGGGCAGGCAACTCACCATCAGGCACAGGCCCATCTGCCGACCACACTCTCAACACAAACCAGGGACATTATGCATATGTAGAGGGAACCAGAGGTGTATTCTACTCAAAGGCAGTCCTGCAAAGTCCAGTCCTGCCCCGCACATCTGACTCGTGTGAGGTCCACTTTTGGTACACTATGTACGGCTCCAGTGTTGGCACACTTATTGTGTCAGCTTTCGTCAATAACACGGAACGTGTGTTAACAACAATTCGTGGCTCTCATGGTAGCGGCTGGCATCGGGGATCCACTTACCTAGGCAGAATGCTTGGTGCCACAAACAACGGCACTATGATAAGGTTTGGAGTTCTGCCTGCACGTGGATTTTCTGCCTCAACCACTGCTGACATTGCTATTGATGACATCACTTTCGACAACTGCAAACCTAATGCTGTACTTCCCAACATCACCTGTTCCTTTGACAGTAATTTATGTGCCTGGACCCAAGCATTGGACGATGACTTTGACTGGAGCCGACAAAATGGTACCACTAGCAGTGTTGGTACTGGACCAAGTTCTGATCATACTTCAGGACACGGCTCATATATTTACATTGAAACATCCCGTCCCAGACGAAAAGGTCAAGTGGCCATCTTAGACAGCCCTTCTTTGCCCCCAACAGACAGCCAAGGTCACTGCCTGTCCTTCTGGTTCTACATGTTTGGTCCCACTATAGGAAGTCTGGATATCTACCTAACAACACAAACAAACCGCACAATCTTCTGGTCACGCAACGGCACACAAGGTGACCAGTGGCTTCAGGCCCAGCGCCAGATCATCAGTCCTACAGATTACCACCTCTCTGTGTATGGCTACGTTGGTAATGGATACCAAGGGGACATTGCGCTTGATGATTTCGGTGTTACTGCAGGGCCCTGCCCTCCCACTCGAGGTTGTGATTTTGAGAATGGGTTCTGTGGATGGACCCAGTTGGTCACAGATGAATTCGATTGGTCAATAGGAAGCAATGGAACAGCTTCCAGAGGTACTGGTCCTACTTTTGACCACACATTTGGATCCAACTCTGGACATTTTGCGTACATAGAAAGCTCAGCACCCAGGAGGCAGAATGATAGAGCAATCATAAAAAGCCCACTATATAGTGGAACTAACAACCGATGCCTGCGTTTCTGGTACATCATGTATGGACAAAGTATTGGTTCTCTCAATGTGTACACTCAGATAAACGGATCATTCCCCAGACAATTGTGGACCAGAAATGGCAATCAAGGTAATATATGGAGGCGAGGTACCGTTACTTTGGCTGCCAACCACCTTTCTTACAGTGTTTTAATTGAGGGAGTAAGAGGGTCCAGCTACACAGGCGACATAGCAATTGACGACTTGTACATCGCTGATGGAAGATGTCCAACCACCGGTTTCTGTAACTTTGAACAAGACACATGTGGCTGGACTAATGCAGTCACGGTTGATGATTTTGATTGGCTGAGGGACAATGGTGGAACCCCAAGTAGAGCCACAGGTCCTAGTGTTGACCATACCACAGGCACCTCAACTGGTCATTATATGTACATTGAAACCACCCACAGGGGCCCCCAAAGACAGACCGCCTGGCTAGTCAGTGACACATTAAATCCTACCTCTGGTGGCAGTTGTTTAAAATTCTGGTACCACATGTATGGATCTGGTGTTGGCAGCTTGAATGTGTACACACAGAACACAGGATTTAACAACAAGTCATTGACATGGTCACTATCTAACAACCAAGGAAACGTATGGAAACAAGCTACTGTGGCTTTTCCACCAGTAAACCAGGAATTTAATATAATTTTTGAGGGAGTTTATAATGGCAGTTACCTTGGAGATATTGCCATTGATGATGTGGCTTATGTCGGATTTCCATGTAGTGTTCACCTATCAACCACAGCTACAGCACCCACTGTGTCTTCTTCACCATCTGCCTACCCAAGTACACCACTTGACTGTAACTTTGAGCATGGCTTCTGTAATTGGCAACAGGACCCGACAGACAATTTCAATTGGTCACTTCACAGAGGTTCTACAGCTTCCACCGGCACTGGGCCAACCACTGACCACACATTACGCAACACTAATGGACAGTATGCTTACATTGAAGTGTCAGGTAAACACAATAACGATACGGCCAGACTGCTCAGCCCTATCCTAAATATTGGATCTCAAGGAATGTGTCTTAAATTCTGGTATAACATGTATGGTGCCAATGTTAATCGTCTCAACATATACACCAATTCCTCGGGGGCTGCTAGCTTGGTTTGGACAAGGTATGGTGACCAAGGACTGGATTGGAAGTATACTCAGGTTCACATAGAAAATATTGGCAGATCTGTGTTGGAGTTTGAAGGCGTAGCAGGAACTCGCTTTGCTGGTGATATTGCCCTGGATGATATCACAGTCAACACTGGCCACTGTCCACAAGACGGCACATGTGACTTTGAAAATGGACTTTGTGGCTATGTTCAGTCAGTAAGTGATGTATTTGACTGGTCTCTAAATTCTGGGCGCACATCAAGTACAAACACCGGTCCACAAACCGATCATACGTTTGGTACAAATGAAGGCCACTACATGTACATTGAATCTTCCCGACCCCGTCATCCTGGTGACAAGGCACGCCTAGATACCCCAAGGTTCAGTAAAACCACTGCTTCCTGCTTCCAGTTCTGGTACAATATGAATGGCAGGACCACTGGTCGTCTCAATGTGTACCAGCGTGCAGTTTCGACGACAAACCTTGGCCAACCAATCTGGAAGCAAAGTGGCCCACAAGGCCCGCATTGGTACCTGGCCCAGGTCACTGTAAGAAGCCAAACAGATTTCTTCCTTACATTTGAGGGAGTGGTAGGAAGCAGTTACTACAGTGACATATCTATAGATGACATCACCATGACTACCGGATACTGTCCACCTCCGGGCTCCTGTGACTTTGAGACAGGATTTTGCACTTGGTTCAATAATAAGGTCAATGATACATTTGATTGGCAGAGGAACAAGGGACCAACAGGATCTTCAGGCACAGGACCTACAGTAGACCACACTCTCAACAGCAGGTATGGAACTTACATCTATATAGAGGCTTCCTCTCCCAGGCACTCTCATGACAACGCCTACCTGATGTCTCAGATGTTCACTCCACAACAAAGGTGTATACAGTTCTATTACAATATGTATGGTGTTACTATGGGCACCCTCAACCTGTGGATGTGGCAGAATGGAGGACAAGCATCCCAAAACTTGTGGACCATGGTGGGTAATCAAGGCAATGCCTGGAAACAAGTCCAGATACAAATACCTGCTGCATCTTCCAGTTACAGGCTGGTCTTTGAAGGAATCGTCGGTAATGGAGTCACCAGTGATATGGCCATTGATGATATACGCGTTGCAACTGGGTTGTGTTCCCAGATACCAACCCCAACTACAGTGGTAGCATGTGCATTCCACTGCAAGAACAATCCCAGTCAATGTATCAGCAGCGCTCAGGTTTGTGACTTTAACAATGACTGTAGTGATGGCAGTGATGAGTCTACTTGTGGGTATTCCTGCGACTTTGAGACAAATGGAGCCTGTAAATGGACTAATGGCACAAGTGCCCAAACCAGTAGGTTTGCATGGAAGCGCCAGCATGCCCAGTCGCTATCTAATAATGCTGGACCTGCCAATGACCACACAACCCTGGGGCCAAATGGTTATTACTTGTATGTCGAACCTGTTGCTGGCCAGAGGTACAGTCGTGCCAACCTAGCCAGTCCTGTCCTGGGTCAGTCTGGCAGCACCTGTCAACTGTCCTTCTGGTATCACATGTATGGCACTTCCATTGGATCACTTACAGTATACATGATAGAGGGTAGCAGCACTTCCAGCACTCGACTGTGGAATATTGCAGGTGACCATGGTAACAAGTGGAACCAGGCAATAGTACCTATTGGCCGTGTAAGGAACAGTTTTTATCTGTACATCGCTGCTCAGCGCACATTTAACATCATTGGCGATATTGCCATAGATGACATACAGTTCCAAGGATGTTCTCTACCCTCTGTGACTAGCTCCTGCAACACCTTTAACCAGTTCCGGTGCACACGTGGGTCATGTGTGAGCTCAAGTCGAGTTTGTGACTTCACTGATGACTGTGGGGACAACACTGATGAGACAACCTGCACAAGTTACAACAGGTGCAACTTTGAACAGGGAATATGTGATTGGACGCAACTTACTGATGATGATTTTGATTGGTCATTGCGAACAGGATCAACGCCTAGTATGAACACAGGGCCAGCAAAGGATCACACTCTAAACACAGCCAGCGGACACTATCTGTATATTGAGACATCACGCCCACGCTCACAAGGACAGAAAGCCAGAATTGCCAGCAGATTCTTTACAGGCACGCCCACTGCACCTTTCTGTGTGGTGAGGTTCTACTACTTCATGTACGGACAGACTGTGGACACTCTAGCTGTTTACAAGAGGTCTAAGGTCAATGGTCCTCTGACACCCCTTTTCAGTCAGAAAGGCCAGGTGGGAGAGTTTTACGCTAGACGAGAAGTTGCCATCCAGACAAATTCACCATTCCAAATAGTCATTGAAGCCACAGTTGGGAGTTCCTATCTAAGTGACATCGCTATTGATGATGTATCTTTCTCGAAGGAGTGTGTGCCGTTTAATGGGGCCGTGCCCACAGGTACACCAGGCAGCAGTGTAGGTACCACTGTTGGACCCTGCGGCTCTGGCCGCTGGCAGTGCCCCAACAGGAAGTGTATCCTGACGAGTCAAATTTGTGACTTTATAGACAGTTGTGGAGATGGATCAGATGAGGCTATGTGTGGGGCATGTACCTTTGAGAAAACCAAATGTGGCTGGGCAGACCTCAGCACAGGACGTTACATGTGGGAACGGCACAATGGATCAACGCCATCACTCATATCTGGTCCATCAGTTGACCACACCTATGGCAGTTCTGGCATTGGCAATTACATGTTAATTGGCTCCGCTAAGGGATCCTCATATGGCAAAGCTGAACTTGCATCTGCAAACAGTTATGGAAACTTGGCTGACACCTGCCAGATCAGCTTCTACTATTATAAGACTGGTGCCACCAGTGGCTCCATGAAGCTGTATCTTGTGCCTCCCTCTGTTTTACCCAGTGCTAACACAGGAAGAATTTTGTTGTGGTCTGTGTATGGTGACCATGGCTCAAAATGGAATTTGGATTCTGCAAGAATAGGTCGTCGCACTCCAGGATATCGTTTGGTGTTTGAGTCTGTATATCAGAATTCTGGTATCATGGCTATTGATGACATCAATTTTAACAGCTGTGCTCTTGGAGGAAATGCTACAGGTGGAGTATGTGCTTCCAATCAATTTGCATGCCAGCGTGGATCTTGTGTTGACCAATCATTGGTGTGTGACTTTAATGATGACTGTGGTGATGACTCCGATGAACAGCAATGTACAAAATATGTGCAGCGGTGCAACTTTGAAACTGACCTTTGTAATTGGGCACAAGATGATACTGATGACTTCCAGTGGACCTGGAAACAAGGAAAAACAGCCACAGCTAGAACTGGACCATCAAATGACCACACCTACGGTAATCCAACTGGACACTATTTGTTCATCGAAACTTCTTCTCCGAGAAGATTAGGTGACAAGGCCCGACTGAAAAGTGTTGTATTTTCACCTAACTCCCAAAGTACATGCAGAATACGATTTTTCTATTACATGCATGGTGTAGATGTGAATGCACTGAATGTGTATACAGAGGGCTTTGAGAGTGGACCACTTAATCTGATCTGGAGTAAGAATGGATCCCAGCCAGATCAATGGATAAGAGCAGACATACCATTAACCAGTTCCTCAGCCTTCCGAGTTGTATTCGAAGGTGTGCGAGGTAGCTCCTATCACGGTGACATTGCAATTGACGATGTGTCCTTCACGCCTTCCTGCCAGACTGTCCAGTATGCAACTCTGCCTTTCATACAGACAACAGCTGGCCCATGTGGGTCAGGTAAAAGACAATGCAACAATCGCCAATGTGTGCCCTGGGCAGCCTTCTGTGACTTTAAGCAGGACTGCTCAGATGGAAGTGATGAAGCAAGTTGCCCCTGGCTGTGTGACTTTGACACCGGAGATTTCTGCCACTGGACAAATGACCATATGAATCAGTTCAACTGGACTTTAGGGAAAAACATGAACCCAACAGCATCTAGTAACCCAGGACCCAGTACTGACCACACTCGCGGGACCGCAGGGTCGTATGCTATAGCAGAGGCACCACATAACACTTCTAGCTCAGTTACAAGATTAGAAAGCCCCCTCTACCATCAATCAGGGAAAACATGTGTCTTCTCTATGTGGTTCCAAATCAATGGAGGAAATTTCCGCTCCTTCACAGTTTTCCTCAGCTCTAGAGGAAAGGAGAGCCAACTTTGGTCGATGGACATGAGAGCACTAAAGGCCATCAGCAATGGTACCTGGATACAGATCCAAACAAAGCTGCCATTATGTGCCTCAGACTTCCAGATATTTTTAGAGGTACGGACTTATGGCAGAAAGGCCGGCTACATTGCAGTAGATGACTTGCAATTCAAGGGTTGTTCCTACCCTGCTCCCGCTGCCTCCTGCTTACTAGGACAATTTACGTGTGGATCTGGTCATTGTGTACCACAGAACTTGAGATGTGATTATCAGCATGACTGTTGTGATGGCACAGATGAATCAGCCCAGACTTGTGATGGATATGGACAGTGTGACTTTGAGTTAAATACTTGTAATTGGCAACAGCTGACCAATGACCAGTTTGATTGGCGGCGACACAGAGGTAAAACGTCTTCCTTCTTGACTGGACCAACACAGGACCACACCACTGGAACTACCTCTGGGTATTACATGTACATTGAGAGTTCCTCTCCACAGAAGGCTGGTGACACTGCCAGACTCGGGTATTTCCTTCCTGTACCCACATCACCATGTGCTCTGCGGTTTTGGTACCACATGTATGGCCAGCAAGTTGGAGCACTGAATGTATACATAAACTCTATTGGCAGTGGAGGACTGGTGCTGCTAGACAACATAACGTCTGACCAGGGTAACGTCTGGAAGCGACACGAGGTCCCACTGGTCAGTTCTACTCCTTACCAGGTGATTATTGAGGGTGTAGTAGGATTGGGCTACCATGGTGATATTGCTATTGATGACATATCATTCACACCAGGATGTGGGGCCTTACAGACACCCCCACCCACCCCAAGTGTCAACCCTTGCCCCAACAACGGCTTTCAATGTGCTGACAAGACATGCATTGACAGTTCCAAGGTGTGCAACTTCAAGATCGACTGCAGTGATGGCTCAGACGAAAATAAGTGTACATCCTCCTGCCAGTTTGAGCAAGGCTTGTGCAGGTGGAAGGAGACATCACCAGACACATTTGACTGGACACGCGGAAGTGGAGGCACCACTAATGCCATTAGGAACATGGCACCAAGCACTGATGCAAACTACCAGAACCAGAATGGATACTATGTGTTCATCAAAGATGGCACGCATGGACATCCTGTGGGTAAGACTGCTGAGTTGACGAGTCCCACATACGTGTCATCCAACGCCCAGTGTCTGATACAGTTCTCTTACTACATGAATGGTGATACCCCTGGCACGCTCTACCTCTACCTCATAGCGGATAGCTTGAGAGTGACATTGTGGCACCAGACAAAATCCCAGGGTGATCAATGGAACACAGTCACTGTCGGCGTAGGACGGCATGCAGCCTCCTTTAACTTTGTCTTTTCCAAGACGACCCATGTATACAATGGTGTGACAGCCATCGACAACATTCAGTTCCTCAACTGTAAGATGAAGCCACCAGTACTGACTTGTCCCAACAGCCAAACAACACACTTCTGGTGTCAGAATAAAGTATGTATATCTCGCAATAACCTGTGTGATCTCACTGACAACTGCGGCGACCAATCGGACGAACAGAGCTGTAATGGTTATAAACAGTACAACTTTGAATCAGGAGGCATTAGAGATCTGATCCAGGGCAATAACAGTGTAGATGATGACTTTGATTGGCTGTTGTGGAATGGAAGCTCACCATCCATGTTCACAGGACCCCTCTGGGATCATTCATTAGGCACCCAAAATGGTCACTACCTGTACATGGAGTCTTCCCACAGGAAGTACAACCAAAAGACATGGTTACTGACAAAACCTTTCTACAGAACAAATGGACACCAGTGTCAACTTCGTTTCTACTTCTACATGTACGGACAGTTTGTAAACCAGCTGAATGTGTACTATAGAGTGTACAACTCGGGCCCTCCCACCAAAACCCTGTTCACCCGGTCAGGAAACCAGGGTGCCTACTGGCAGAGAGTGAACCTGCACATCAATGTCACACAAAGCTTCCAAATCATCATTGAGGCGAAGGTTGGAGACACTTTCCTGGGAGACATTGCTATTGATGACTTGTCATTTACTCCAGACTGTCAGTACGCGGGAGAGAGCCTGCCTAATCCACCGCAGACCCCAGGTGTCACTACCAACACACCTCCCGTGACCGTGCCCCACACCTGTAATGCAGCCACCCAGTTCAACTGCCACTCCGACGGCCAATGTATTGATAAGACCAGTGTTTGTGACTTCAATGCTGACTGTAACGACACTTCTGACGAGGCAAACTGTGGTATGTATACATCTAATAAGCTTACTTTAATGACAAGTCTGATGTATGTCTGTGATACTATTTCATGTAGCATCTCACTGAGTATAGATCTGTCATGCATGGTACTACAATATATTATTGTGATCGATGAGGGTGACATTTAAAAATATTCTACAACTAAGTTCTGTAGTCTATATCTGTGATGACTTTGATGAGGGAAACATTTATAATTGTTCTACAGCTGTATGTTCTGTAGTCTATATCTGTGATGACTT